>JAOTOM010002290.1:0-97299 GCA_034440615.1 Ashinkailepas kermadecensis | reverse complement strand
CCTGCGGTGTCGGCCGCCGAGTCACTGACGACACAGCGCGACACGACACCGCCACACCCGCGCCGCAGACAGAGACTCGCCCGGCCGCCCGGACCCGGCGTAGACACGACACCGCCACACCCGCGCCGCAGACAGAGACTCGCCCGGCCACCCGGACCCGGCGTCAGACACGACGCCGCCACACCGGCACCGCAGACTCGCCCGGCCGCCCGGACCCGGCGTCAGACATGAGCCACGGCGCGACGTGGTGGCGCCAACTGCCAGTGTGAAGACAGATGCGTTTGCTCTGCCGGCGGCGACTCGGGCCGTTTGGCGGCTTTCGACACAAACTTATGCCGCACGGTCAAACACTACTCGAAAGTTGGTGAGTTATTATCTGAATGAGTTCTATGTTAGTTCGATGGGGCGTTCATAGGGTACGAGTCAATTTGGACCGCAATAAGAAGCAAAAAATGTAAACAGGTTTCATGAAAATGCTCTCAAGCTCGAGATGCAAAGATCGTCATGGTCATCGTCAAGCTTCGCCAGCGATCGCACGCGGGTTTATTTCATCTATTCAGTCATTTTTCGTCGTATCGATAGCCTCCGAACTTCTTACCGCGGCCTCACTAAATTATGGGTGCGAGCATAGCAGTCAATTTGACAGCTTTTTGCCAAAAATGGGCCGGGACAACTCAAGGAGGTTTGACGTCAACAGGACGGCTTAGCTACGTGAACAATTTATTCCCATAATCAGGATAACCATATCCATATTCTTTTTAACCTTCCCGCATACAATGGGACAACAAATGCAGTCCACCATCTACCCTGTAAATGACATAGGTGGGATACAATAGTGGCACCCCACCCCCAAATACTGCGTCACTATTGCCCTTGACTTAGGAAGTATTTATACATATATATATATATATATATATATATATATATATATATATATATATATATATATATATATATATATATCTCTCTGTGTGTGTGTGTATTGCATGGCTCCTACACGCATCACGAAATCGCCATAGAAATATGTTAACCAACTGAAGACCATCCATCACATGCTCTATCAGAATGAACGCCAACAAAATGCTGCATCACCCTTGTGACCTTCCGATGAAACGAACATACTTCTAAGTATTGCATATTTTGACGGTTGTTGGGTGCATATTGCAAACATCTACCACAATCATTATGCTGTTTCTGAGATTCAAAGTTCGTATATAAAATGCGGCATCTTGCAAGACTTGCGACGCCACCCATGACGTCATGAGTCACACGATGCAAACAAACGGATGTTCTGATAATGTGAATATCTAGCGCTACCGACGGGCTTCGCAGTTGTTCTGATTCGTTTCAGAGATATTATGGGGCCGATTTAATCAGCAGGCGGCCATGAGTGGCAATTACATCAGGCGGTGCTGTGTTAAATACGGGTGGTTGGCCACCATAGCAAAAGCTAGGAACCCAAGCTATTCACGCGTAATGCATTCTGACAGAAGTGCTGAAAGTCCCCAGATTCCCAACCCAAATCACCACGTCACGTAAACTCCAAACACCGAGAGCGAAAGATGCGCTGGTTGATTACCATCTACCCAGTGTTCCCAGGATCGGCGGATCTTGGATTAGCCAATCCCGCCCGACGATTTCGGAGTCGTTCTCCCGGCTCGCCGGTGGCCACAGCGCATGACTGGCCCGGCCGTCCCGGATCCCCCACCCCTCCTGCCGTCGCCTGCGGCTGTCGCCTCCGACGAGGCCGTGTGGGCCGAGAGCTGGGAGCAGCCGCATACAATCAGACTGCTGGGATCCACACAATGATAGCTTAAACCGACAAATAGCTCTCAGCCAAGGCCAATGTGGAGGCATTAACCAGCATGCAGGCACGCCCGACACGGCCAAACGGTACCATGTCGCCGTCTTAATCCACCAACCCCGCAAACCAGGAGCCCTGGACAAGCGTTCAGACATGGTAGACACTAAGGGTTCTGAATACACAAACAGGTGGCACGCTTAGAAGATGTATTATCCAAGAAAGTCTTACCGCATGCCGATGGGACACATGGGTAACTCAACGTCACAATGAAAACTTGATGCTAGCATGTGTCGCAATCGCGACAATTCCAAGTGCATATATGTGTAGAACTACTAAATCCATGTGCTAAAGTCGGCCGGTGAACCTCCGAAAATGCGTCAACACAAGCTGATGATGACACATCTGCCATTGAAAACTTGAAAGCATGCTAATGATACAACATGCATACTGTCTGTTCTGTCGATGTCCGATATCGTTCGATTTCCTTCCCATCATAACCTATCAATTTGTCAAATATCTGACATTAACTGAGTATATGCATCGATGTATCGATTTCTCTTTTCGATTTCGATCGATGAATCGATATGGCATTCATCGCAGTGTGCTTCGAAAATGACGCCAGGCAAAACCCCACACCGTGATGAGTTTCGAACTTATGCCTGATGGGCCGAACTTTTTATGAAAGTCATTTTGCAGCTGGATACGACGTGGCATAAAACACCGAATGGATGTCGGACGCCTGACAGAGACCCGTCAGCTCTGTCAGTACAATCCGGAGCGGACCGCTCTCTTGGCTGCCGCGTGCGCCAGATTGTGCAACGGCGCCCGCAAAAAGTTCCCACATGACGGCCGACGAGAGGCATGGCTCAGGCGAAACGGCTCCCGGTTCCTGACACTCGGCCCTCAGCCCTCGGCCCTCAGCTCTCGGTTCCTGACACTCGGCCCTCAGCCCTCAGCCCTCAGCTCCCGGTTCCTGACACTTGCCCTCAGCCCTCGGCTCTCGGTTCTCGGCTCTCGGTTCCCGGTTCTCGGTTCTCGGTTCTCGGCTCTCAGTTCCCGTTTCTCGGTACTCGGTTCTCGGCTCTCGGTTCTCGGTTCCCAGTTCTCGGTTCCCGGTTTTCGGCTCTCGGTTCTCGGTTCTCGGTTCTCGGTTTTCGGTTCTCGGTTCTCGGCTCCAGACTCCCAGCTCCCGGTTACCAGTCGGAAGCTGGGGATCAGTGCCAGCATTTCCAGGGCTTCTGCTGAAACGAGTTAGATCAGTGACCAAACTGATTTTGCTAGATTTGAATCTGTACCTTCGGTTTATTATTTCGGGCAATATTGTATTGTATGTCGAGCTCACAGTTAAGTTCAAATATATTTCGGTTTAATGCCGATGAGCTAGTCGAAATAGATAATGATCGAGAAGAATGAGAATGCATTAGCAGGCAGGTTGCCAAAATGGTTCCGGGACAACAACTCAAAACTTGAAGGCCTTTTTCTTAGTGGTTAAAACCGCCAGGTGGCTGAAGCAAGGTTATACTAGTCGCTTTACAATCATGATTTAGCTCTGACAGTGCGACATAATTTAAAACCCTCACAGAGCGGGGTTCAAGTTGACCCCCCTCAACTTGTTCTAAGCCAGATAGACAGCGGCAGCGAACGGCATGACGTAGCTCCATCTATGAAATTTCAGATTTGTTTCCATCATGTATGCCCAACTCCTTCGGCTGACCTTCCAGGTGATGTCAAACAGGTCAACGCCGGGTGCCATAAGTCGCCTGACCGTTGTAATTATCGCACCCTGGTGGTGAAACAAATCAGTTGTGGCTGTGGTCAGTTTGTGATTCCATGCAGTAGCGCAACCAGAGGGGGCTAACAGGCAGTATCAGGCATGTGTGTCAGATACAGATGACAAACATGTATGGAAGGTAACGGCTTTGTTTGTTTGTTTCTTGGGGTTTTGGGACGCATCGACTGCAGTGGTCATGCAGCTTGGTAGGTAGTGGTGGGGAATACGGATTAAAACGTGACTACCTTTGATCGCTTTATTTCGTGTTTCAGTTCCATGGTCCGCGCCTGCTAAAAATATAGATTTTGGGCTGTCCGTGGGATTTATGACAGGTCACGCGTGTGGTTCACGATCAGGCTGCACTCTGACACAGCCCAAATGTCGTTTTGTGCTCATGGTAATTGTGCCATATGACTTTTTTGAGGGGGCGGCTGTCGTTGGTATCTGTGAACAAAATGTTGGCCCATTCTACATAAACCCACTGTTGTGCCCTTGGTAATAGAAACTTGCACGGGTGGTTCCGTCGTCCGGGGCGTGGGAGACGCTTACCCGACAATTATAATCAAAGTTAACATTACACCTATGACGATACACGGGAAGACCGAGTGAAAATGCATCTGGTTCATGAGGGAAGGTACCACTAGGGTAGGTATTGAGGCTTCCACTTATATGCTCCATCGCTAACATACCATTTAATTCATAGCAATAATTTTCGCCTTAAACATGGGACCAATGAGCATAAATTGGGAAAATGGATCCTTCAGCTATTTCTTTCATTCCACCAATTCCCTGGTTCCTATACCCATGTTCTCATCGCCAACATGAATCAGCCGGTGGGGCTGCCAATGGACACCTACAAAAACAGGGGCCGAAAACAGGAGATAAAATATATCACGTTAAAAAAACTTGAAAAGGAAGCCCCACGGAAAAATAACGGTCGAAATTTGGGGCTTTTTAATTTTCAGTGCGGGCTGGGACCCATAACAATATATCAGATACCCAGAAAAACATGAGAGAAAACATCATTTGTTTAAATACACAGCTTAATGCCTATCTACCCGAAGACAAAATGGGAAGTTGCAACCATGAACATGGTTTCATCCCTTCATCTTTGACAAATATGTAACACATCGCACATGAGAACTAAATATTTGTATCATCATATTAGATTCACAAATCAAAATTCAATATTATCCAGTGTTCAAACGTCATTTTACGTCCTCCACTCCGATATTCCATGTCCAGACTGTCTGCCGTACAAGCACTGGTTGCGCAGTTGTGCTCTTTACTCCACACTACTTGGCGTCAAGAGGAATTGGTGTGAGAAAAAAGCTACTGAGCATAAAAACCCAAGTAATGAATCATTTATGAATGCATTGACGACAAAAACAACCTTGGAACGGCACCATATATCGAACAAATTAATGGCAACCAAGCACCCACTACTACAACATGGCTGTTCCTTTCATAAGTGCTATCACCAATCAAGGCTCACCTTTCGGTTTAGGTGCTTGAAAAATAGTCAGTATTCTTCGATGTTTTCTTCTTCTTTCTGACACTTCGCAAATGACGTCACCAACAAAGTATTGAAGCTGGGAAACTCTAATCATGCTAGCTGTAATTACACGAGGCGAAAGTGTTCGGGCAAGATGTGTTTACAATATTTCACTCCGAACCTGTTGTATCAATTAAGCCCTAATAATTGAACACAATGTGTTTGGGTCGGCCCTCGTCCCACAGAACACCTGATCGCAAATCAATCCACAATTTGTCACTAGTGCGCCATAAATGGCCAAACTAAAAATAACCGCATCAAAACCTTCCACGTCGGTATGTGATGTCAATCAGTTCGTGACGTCATGATATGAAAGGACAGGAAAGATAATTCCACAACGTTGAATGTAGCTTGCCAGGATTACGTCTTAAAATAAAAGAGATTAATTCAAACCATACTTAAATAATTTCACTGCATACAGCCATTGTACTGCGTTCTTTTTCAGCCATCATTGCTCAATGATGGCCATGTCTTTCTTGTGTTGGATAAGTGGTGTGTCAGTCGACGTTAATTTCCATATCTGGTGCCTTTTTGAAGTTCACTGCTGTGCATTGTAATCATTAATTCTTACCTGATGCATTGGTTAAGCCACGCAGTTCACAATCATCATGATATAAACCTAAGAATCAAAGAGTGTAGGCTGAAGATGAACGCGATGCAGCAAAGGATAGTAAGGCAGACACCTGCTTCTACAGAAGAATAGCATGACGTTTGCAAGCTAAAAAAAATATTAGTTTGGATTTCTTAATCTGGTAGTGGTATAACATGATTATATACATGGTGCAGCACCTACAGATTGTTGGTTGGTTATTGGTTTTACGACACGTCGACCGTTGAGTCATATAGCGTCGACAATCTCTCACGCCGATTGGTCGCGAGCGAAGAGTAGCGACAGGTGAGATTCGAACCCACAACCTTTCGATTGCGAGACGAGCATCTTACCCCTAGACCACTCATCCCCTACCTACAGATTGTTGAACAATGAATGGATCAAAGGTTGGTAGTGATAATTTTGCTGTTTGCTTGCATGCGGATGGTAAGTGAAAGGTATTAACCTGTATGTTCTAAGAATAGTTTTGTTAAAATTACCAAGGCATAGCGGTCTGCTTACCAAGGTAAAGAAGCGGACTGGTTATCGAGGTAAGGTGGACTGGTTACCGGGGTGCAGGCAAACTGATTATCCAGGTAAGGCGGACTAGTTATCCGGGTAAGGCGGACTGATCATCAAGATAAGGTGGATCGGTTACCGGGGTAAGGTGGACTGAATATCAATGCAAGGCGAGCACAGCAGCAGCAGCATCACAGACCGGCTTCACGAGTCGGTAGTCGACGTACATGATCGAAGTAGGGAAAGGGGGTTATCAGCGGCAGCACAGAAACACCAGTCATAAGTCACGAGCCTCGTATCCGGCTACACCTAATCCTAGTTTTGATCTGTTCTGTGCGGTCAATTAACAAGCGGTTGCGCACACACGGCCAAAGGTTATTAGCTGCAGACTAACATGGCGGCTAAAGGTGTTGACAGCTCCAGATTATGGCCAGATGTCGACAACTGCAGATAAGGGCGAGCTGTCGGCAACTATGGACTAGGGTCAGATGTCGACAGGTGCAGATAGGGGGCGAACTGTCGGCAGCTGTGGACTAGGGCCAGATGTCGACAGCTGCAGATAGGGGCGAGCTGTCGGCAGCTGTGGACTAGGGTCAGATGTCGACAGCTGCAGATAAGGGCGAGATGTCGGCAGCTGTGGACTAGGGCCAGATGTCGACAGCTGCAGATAGGGGCGAGCTGTCGGCAGCTGTGGACTAGGGTCAGATGTCGACAGCTGCAGATAAGGGCGAGATGTCGGCAGCTGTGGACTAGGGTCAGATGTCGACAGGTGCAGATAGGGGGCGAACTGTCGGCAGCTGTGGACTAGGGCCGATGTCGACAGCTGCAGATAGGGGCGAGCTGTCGGCAGCTGTGGACTAGGGTCAGATGTCGACAGCTGCAGATAGGGGCGAGCTGTCGGCAGCTATGGACTAGGGTCAGATGTCGACAGGTGCAGATAGGGGGCGAACTGTCGGCAGCTGTGGACTAGGGCCGATGTCGACAGCTGCAGATAGGGGCGAGCTGTCGGCAGCTGTGGACTAGGGTCAGATGTCGACAGCTGCAGAAGCCGATGTTGACAGCGCTGCAGATCAGTGCAGCATGCTGAGTCACAAAGGCGAAGTGTTCACAGCTCCAGATTAGGGCCATGAGTCGACAGCTGTACTCGGGAGAAATATTGACAGCTGTGACCAGATATGGACAGAGCTGAGGATGGGGGCGACTGATGTACGACAGCTGTTGGGGAGCAAAAAAAGAAGAACATTGGGTTCTTTTACGACGCATTCAACCGCTAGGTCATATAGCGTCGCGCTGCTGGGAGGCCGGGACACGACCCCGATAGGTGACATCATCGTAAACGTGCAGACACGCAGCGGCCGAGGGATGATCTCGCCGCAGCCGAGATGGGTTCGTGAGCGACGCCGATACATATGTATTGGCTCCACGAGCAGACAAATCTCACAACGCAAGACAGCTTTTATGCTACCAGTCGTAATAGATGAGGAGAGCGGGGTGGAAAAAATACTAGACAGATCTATGACCTACCAAGCGAAGGCTGTTTATTTTCATTTTTAAAAAGCTACGGGTTTACGCAACATCAGTGACTGGTATTACGCCAGTGAACGGGGGCATTTGTACTATCAGTACAAATTGTGAATCCACCCTGAAGTTTCACAATTACCTTATGCTGCATCGCTACAGCATAAAGTAATATGAAGTGGATGGAAAGCAGGCGACGTGGGACGTACACCGATAGTTGCACTGCGCCCCGGGTACAGCATCTGGCCAGACCAGCTCCGACCAATCCCAGACTATGGGAGGAAAATGGACAAAGAAATAGCATACAGCGGAAGAAAACTAGGGCAGGTTGCGGGTCAGAGTCCACGCAGTGGCCCGAAAAGCTGTGTGAAGACAATTCTACCCTAGTTCAGTAGCACAGTCATACATTATCCGTGAAATAGGTTGGAATGTACCACTTTCTGAACCCTTAATAGACATCCTTCCGCAAGAAACATCGGCATCGTGCTTCGTGGTATGTGTTCATGAAGTCTCCCATGCCTCGTTTCTAAACATTTTTTTGTGTATAAGTATTATGCTTATGCTCCCCAATATGCATTGTAATACACAAGCATCACGTAACCAATTAAAGGTGTTACAAGATGCATAACCGCTACGTTATTCTAGGACAGACCTATGATGTGGTGTGTAACCCAAAATCATGTTTTGATAATGTGGTATTGGTTATCATGATCATTAAAAATGTGTTCGTATCAGAGGTGTCTCACAAAATAAGCGAAAACATACACTATGGGTACGCTGTGGGCTCAAAATTGAGCTTCAAGGACTTCAATGATATTTTCAACGACATGCTTCCTTGAAAAATGTAGATATCTTACTTGTACTCGATTCGAATCGCACACCTAACGAAAAACCAATATTTTAACACTACAGTAGCAGAACAGATTGAAATGTGAAAAGCAAGAAGTGGGCTGTGCGTCAGTGCGTGTGTTCATGCATTCGACGCAGCGGGTTTAAATCCGATTTGCTGGAATTTCGCCTTCTACGCAGTCATCCTGAGTGAAAGAATGACGTTGGCTGGCCTATACAGCTGGGTGCGCCGCAAAGGAATCTAAGACCCATCTTAGTTGCAAAGTAACTAGTGGAACGGTCAGCAGCTACCTGTCACATTCCGGGACGGATCGGACTTCCCGAGTCTTGTTCCGACCGACTGACGACTGCTCAATGGCCCAGAAAGCTATCCAGATGTACCCCCCCCCCACACACACACGCACACGGGCGTGCGTGATTCACAGCCGCCGTCACCGCCGCTTCTCGCCAGGTCATGCTGGCCTGGAAGCCAGGGCCGAATCGCAATTGATAACACGCCCGAGCGCGCCTGTAAGCGGGAAAAACACAACACGAGCTCAGCTGCGGCCAGGTGGTGCCGACAGTCTTCCGGCCTCCAGTCACAGGCATATTCAGCCGAAATCAGCACCGATCAGAGGGGAGCGAGCACACAGCGTCGACAGTGGAGCGGCGCTGCCTGACTGTGTCCCCGTCCCTAGACACCCTCACCACAAGCGTCGATAGTGGAGCGGCGCTGCCTGACTGTGTCCCCGTCCCTGGACACCCTCACCACAAGCGTCGACAGTGGAGCGGCGCTGCCTGGCTGCGTCCCAGTCCCTAGACACCCTCACCACAAGCGTCGATAGTCGAGCGGCGCTGACTGACTGTGTCCCCGTCCCTGGACACGCTCACCACAAGCGTCGATAGTGGAGTGGCGCTGCCTGACTGTGTCCCCGTCCCTAGACACCCTCACCACAAGCGTCGATAGTGGAGTGGCGCTGCCTGGCTGCGTCTGGCGAACTGGCCGGGCTGTGTCCCCGGACACCCTCACCAGACAGGTTGCCGGCGGGTTGGCCGGGCTGTGTCCCCGGACACCCTCACCAGACAGGCTGCCGGCGGGTTGGCCGGGCTGTGTCCCCACTGGACACCCTCACCAGACAAGCTGCCGGGGGCTGGCCGGGCTGTACACCCTCACCAGACAGGCTGCCGGCGGGCTCGCCGGGCTATGTCCCCGGACACCCTCACCAGACAGGCTGCCGGCGGGCTGGCCGGGCTGTGTCCCTGTACACCCTCACCACTCACCAGACAGGCTGCCGGCGGGTTGGCCGGGCTGTGTCCCCTGGACACCCTCACCAGACAGGCTGCCGGCGGGCCGGGCTGTGTCCCCTGGACACCCTCACCAGACAGGCTGCCGGCGGGCCGGGCTGTGTCCCCGGACACCCTCACCAGACAGGCTGCCGGCGGGCTGGCCGGGCTGTGTCCCCATCCCTGGACACCCTCACCAGACAGGCTGCCGGCGGGCTGGCCGGGCTGTGTCCCCGGCCACCCTCACCAGACAGGCTGCCGGCGGGCTGGCCGGGCTGTGTCCCTGGACACCCTCACCAGACAGGCTGCCGGCGGGTTGGCCGGGCTGTGTCCCTGGACACCTTCACCAGACAGGCTGCCGGCGGGCTAGCCGGGCTGTGTCCCCGGCACCCTCACCAGACAGGCTGCCGGCGGGCTGGCCGGGCTGTGTCCCTGGAAACCCTCACCAGACAGGCTGCCGGCGGGTTGGCCGGGCTGTGTCCTGGACACCCTCACCAGACAGGCTGCCGGCGGGCTAGCCGGGCTGTGTCCCTGGACACCCTCACCAGACAGGCTGCCGGCGGGCTGGGCTGTGTCCCGGACACCCTCACCAGACAGGCTGCCGGCGGGTTTGCCGGGCTGTGTCCCCGGCACCCTCACCAGACAGGCTGCCGGCGGGTTGGCCGGGCTGTGTCCCTGGACACCCTCACCAGACATGCTGCCGGCGGGCTGGCCGGTCCCTGACACCTAAATGCCGGCGGTGGGGGCTGTCTCCTGGACACCCTCACCAGACAGGCTGCCGGCGGCTGGCCGGGCTGTGTCCCTGGACACCCTCACCAGACAGGCTGCCGGCGGGTTGGCGGGCTGTGTCCCTGGACACCCTCACCAGACATGCTGCCGGCGGGCTGGCCGGGCTGTGTCCCTGGACACCCTCACCAGACAGGCTGCCGGCGGGTTGGCCGGGCTGTGTCCCTGGACACCATCACCAGACATGCTGCCGGCGGGCTGGCCGGGCTGTGTCCCTGGACACCCTCACCAGACAGGCTGCCGGCGGGTTGGCCGGGCTGTGTCCCTGGACACCCTCACCAGACAGGCTGCCGGCGGGCTGGCCGGGCTGTGTCCCTGGACACCCTCACCAGACAGGCTGCCGGCGGGTTGGCCGGGCTGTGTCCCCGGACACCCTCACCAGACAGGCTGCCGGAGGGTTGGCCGGGCTGTGTCCCGGACACCCTCACCAGACAGGCTGCCGGCGGGCCGGGCTGTGTTCCCGGACACCCTCACCAGACAGGCTGCCGGCGGGTTGGCCGGGCTGTGTCCCTGGACACCCTCACCAGACAGGCTGCCGGAGGGCTGGCCGGGCTGTGTCCCCGGACACCCTCACCAGACAGGCTGCCGGCGGGCTGGCCGGGCTGTGTCCCTGGACACCCTCACCAGACAGGCTGCCGGCGGGTTGGCCTGGCTGTGTCCCTGGACACCCTCACCAGACATGCTGCCGGCGGGTTGGCCGGGCTGTGTCCCTGGACACCCTCACCAGACAGGCTGCCGGCGGCTGGCCGGGCTGTGTCCCTGGACACCCTCACCAGACATGCTGCCGGCGGGTTGGCCGGGCTGTGTCCCTGGACACCCTCACCAGACAGGCTGCCGGCGGGCTGGCCGGGCTGTGTCCCCGGCCACCCTCACCAGACAGGCTGCCGGCGGGTTGGCCGGGCTGTGTCCCCGGCCACCCTCACCAGACAGGCTGCCGGCGGGTTGGCCGGGCTGTGTCCCCGGCCACCCTCACCAGACAGGCTGCCGGCGGGTTGGCCGGGCTGTGTCCCCGGCCACCCTCACCAGACAGGCTGCCGGAGGGCTGGCCGGGCTGTGTCCCCGGACACCATCACCAGACACACTGCCGGCGGGCTGGCCGGGCTGTGTCCTGGACATCCTCACCAGACAGGCTGCCGGCGGGTTGGCCTGGCTGTGTCCCTGGACACCCTCACCAGACATGCTGCCGGCAGGTTGGCCGGGCTGTGTCCCTGGACACCCTCACCAGACAGGCTGCCGGCGGGCTGGCCGGGCTGTGTCCCTGGACACCCTCACCAGACAGGCTGCCGGCGGGTTGGCCGGGCTGTGTCCCTGGACACCCTCACCAGACAGGCTGCCGGCGGGTTGGCCGGGCTGTGTCAGCAGTGTGCGTGTGACGGCGTGAGAGCAGGAACATCGGGTGATATGTGCGGCGCTCTGGCAGCGTTCTGTGCGACTACTCCCAGAAGTGATTTATCGCCAGCGGTCGTGGGCGGCACACGTCGCCGAGCTCACCGCACGACAGCTAAACACGTCTCACACACGCCCCAGGTCCACCATCCATATCCCGACACACACACGCCCCAGGTCCACCATCCATATCCCGACACACACACGCCCCAGGTCCACCATCCATATCCCGACACACACACGCCCCAGGTCCACCATCCATATCCCGACACCAGCTAAACACGTCTCACACACGCCCCAGGTCCACCATCCATATCCCGACACCGGACGCCCCAGGCACCATCAGTCTCATCCCACACACACGCCCCAGGTCTCACACACGCCCCAGGTCTCACACACGCCCCAGGTCTCACACACGCCCCAGGTCCAGCTAAACACGTCTCACACACGCCCCAGGTCCACCATCCATATCCCGACACACGGACGCAGGTCCACCATCCATATCCCGACACACACACGCCCCAGGTCCACCACCCGCCCCAGGTCCACATCCACCCGACACACACACGCCCCAGGTCCAGCTAAACACGTCTCACACACGCCCCAGGTCAACCATCCATATCCCGACACCGGACGAGTCTCATCGACTCGCAGTCGGTGCACGAAGCACCAGGTCACCCAGCTACATGGTTGCTATATGGGAAGTCAAAGTCGGGCTACACCCTCGTCTGTGTGATCTTGAAACAGACGTTTGAATAGCTACTTAGTTGGCATAGTTTCACACAGATACTAAGGTACTGGTCGTGATACATGCTGCTACCAGGCCCTTGGCATAGTTACACACAGATACTAATGTACCGGTCGTGACACATGCTGCTACCAAGCCTTTGCACGCGCAGCACAGCAGATATTTCGGAATTTTGACGGCACCCAGGGGTGTTTTGAAGACGCGGGACCACTGAATCATTGGTAAATGGAACGGCTCATTAGCATAACTCACGGCAAAACGATAATTGCCCAATGCATTACATGCACTAAAAGAACAAAGGACAATGAGAAGCAAGGCTTTTCTTCGTGGCATTTTCATATCACCTACTTGTTTTGTGTGCACGTGCTATCCATACATCATCAGCATAACCAATGTCCTGCCACGACATAATACAGTGACCGGCAGAACGAGCAAACATGATGAATTTATTAGTGCAGCCTCAGACACCTCTTCAACAGACTGAAAGCTGTGATCCTAAACAAATTCAGATATAAAGCCAGTAGGTGTATGGCATAAGAAGTAGCATAAAAGACAATACAATGGAAATGAGCGCGCATTACAGCAACTTCGGAACGAGGAATACCGACGTATAAATGGTGGGCTTGCTGTCAGGAGTGATTTATTCGCTTGATCTTCCGGTGATCAGTTGCTTACTCCAACTATCCACCTTCTGGCAATATCCACCTCCACGTCACTATCGCAACGATCAGCTGATTTAGATCGCATGGTTTTTACGCAATAATCACCGTTGGCTTATTTTATTGTTGGCATGACATATGTTCAAGTAATGCCAACAATAGCATTACGTCACAATACGTACTCGATAAATGATCATCTTCGATGAGCGCCAGTTTGAAATTAAATTATCTGATGAAAGAACAGCACAAAAGCCATTTACAGAAACATCCAGCCGACAGTTCGAAGCTACCATACGCCGCGTGACCAACATTACACTGAACTCAACCGCGAACTCAAGGCATTCTCTTATGAAAGACCGAGTGTTTTCGTGGTAGCGATGCAATGAGACCGGAGAAGGCCATGTTCACATGACCGAATCATTGATTTCATTGACTATTTGGCCTTTCGGGTGTTCAGAGTACTGGGTCACACAGCACCCCACGGCTTCATGGTGCATTCAGTTCGGTTCGGGAGCATTTCACGGGTGTTTTAGTGCAGCAGCCGGGCACGAGCACCATAAGCGTCCGACCACAAGTGATTATCCTTCGGCGGAGACGGCGGCGCCGCATTTGATGGCAGTCTCGGATAGAGCTGCCGGGTCTGTTCTGCTGCCGGGCCGGCGGTGGTGAGGAGGGGTCGGCGACACACGAGGACGCAGCGGTACCCGGGGGTCAGCGGCGGTGAGGAGGGGGTCGGAGGTGGTGAGGGGCGTTGGCGGTGGTGAGGAGGGGGTCGGCGACACACGAGGACACAGCAGCGCCCGAGGGTCGGCGGCGGTGAGGAGTGGGTCGGAGGTGGTGAGGGATGTCGGCGGTGGTGAGGAGAGGGTCGGCGACACACGAGGACGCAGCGACGCTCGGGGGTCAACGGTGGTGTGGAGGGGGTCGGAGGTGGTGAGGGGCGTTGGCGGTGGTGAGGAGGGGGTCGGCGACACACGAGGACACACCAGCGCCCGAGGGTCGGCGGTGGTGAGGAGGGGGTCGGCGACACACGAGGACGCAGCGGGACCCGGGGTCAGCGGCGGTGAGGAGGGGGTCGGAGGTGGTCAGGGGGGGGTTGGCGGTGGTGAGGAGAGGGTCGGCGACACACGAGGACGAAGCGGTACCCGGGGGTCAGCGGCGGTGAGGAAGGGGTCGGAGGTGGTGAGGGGCGTTGGCGGTGGTGAGGAGAGGGTCGGCGACACACGAGGACACAGCAGCGCCCGAGGGTCGGCGGCGGTGAGGAGTGGGTCGGAGGTGGTGAGGGATGTCGGCGGTGGTGAGGAGAGGGTCGGCGACACACGAGGACGCAGCGACGCTCGGGGGTCAGCGGTGGTGAGGAGGGGGTCAGCGGTGGTGAGGAGGGGGTCGGCGACACACGAGGACACACCAGCGCCCGAGGGTCGGCGGTGGTGAGGAGGGAGTCGGCGACACACGAGGACACAGCAGCGCCCGAGGGTCGGCGGCGGTGAGGAGGGGGTCGGAGGTGGTGAGGGGTGTCGGCGGTGTTGAGGGGCGTTGGCGGTGGTGAGGAGAGCCTTGGCGACACACGAGGACGCAGCGGCACCCGGGGGTCAGCGTTGGTGAGGAGGGGGTCGGCGACACACGAGGACACAGCAGCGCCCGAGGGTCGGCGGCGGTGAGGAGAGGGTCGGAGGTGGTGAGGGGTGTCGGCGGTGGTGAGGAGAGGGTCGGCGACACACGAGGACGCAGCGACGCTCGGGGGTCAGCGGTGGTGAGGAGGGGGTCGGCGATACACGAAGACACACCAGCGCCCGAGGGTCGGCGGTGGTGAGGAGGGGGTCGGCGACACACGAGGACACAGCAGCGCCCGAGGGTCGGCGCCTCGACAGCAGCCTCTGTGTGGCGGCGTGTCCTTGCAGCCCGGCACGCACAGGTGGGACGCCGGCGGCGCTAATCGATATCGGAGCAGTCAGCCAATCGGCTGTGTATCCAGCTTTACGAGGCATGCCCGGCAGGCAGCCGGCAGCCGGGGCGGAGCGGGGTGGGGCGGGGCCGCGCCGCCCCGCTCGCGAGGAAGTCCACGGCAGCCGAACTCGCCGCGGGAGTCGCCTAATGTGGATTAATGCTTTGTTTAGGGTTGCTGCCAGATTACGTCCATTTCTCAAACGTCGACCTTCACAGATCTCCTGATACCCGACGGAGGAAATTTTTGACATCAATCGTGAGCAAACTACCAGAATAGGGCATCCCGAAGAGCGCGAGGCGCAACCGACGCTGGGAAAGGCACGTGTAAAACGAGAACATCGATGAAGAAAAGCGTTCAAATGTGCTTCTTAAACGGTACAGCCAGCGTCAGAACTGCAGTGAAAGATGAAGCGACTATTACCACGGTGGACCGTATCTACGACGTGGCTACTGCGTCTGTGGCCGCAGTCACCATTCGCCGACACAGAACAGATGGTGCAGGTCGAGGGAAGGGGCAGGGTCCAGTGCACCGGTCAGGGCCGTCGGGGTCACGTTCGGGTCAAGATCACGCGCCGAGGGTTATCTACAAAACGTGGGAGCCGGCACGCGTGCAGAAACCGGGTCACGTGGTGCACGTGCACGCCGACAAACGTGAACGGACGGAATTACGACGCGATCTCACATTCAACACACACCATGTCGAGTTCCCAATACCATCGCATGTCACCAATGCTGACGACATATTCGCAGCCGGCCAAGGTGCATGCGAAGCACGTTCACGTTATTTGCGCCCGCTACCACAAAAGAATCATCAGTGAGACAAATGAACTACCGGCAACAAGACGTCAAATTGCTCACACCCACCCTGATTCAAATTGGCCACCATCAGGGCACACGCGCAGCAGCAAAAAGTGAAACAAAAGCCGTCTAATACGGCCGACACTAATTTCCCAGATACCATCCAGCGTATGTACGCCGGTGAGTAATGTATTCGGGCAGTGCTCAACAATGCGCAGCGCTGTTGCGGGTGAGGGACCCGCTCCGGGATCAAGGGCGCCCCCGCCGCCTCGTGCTCGGTCGGGCCGGACTCGTTATGTCGTCCGGGGTCTGGTGCTGCCTCGGTGCCGCTCTTCTATCGAATGCCACCACTGCCGTCTGCCGTCCACTGTCACAACCCGCCACTGCTGTCCGCCGTTAACTGTCACCACCCGCCACCGCTGCCGTTCGCCGTCCACTGTCACTATCCGCCACTGCTGTCCGCCGTCCACTGTCACTATCCGCCACTGCTGTCCGCCGTCCACTGTCACCACCCGCCACTGCTGTCCGCCGTCCACTGTCACTATCCGCCACTGCTGTCCGCCGTCCACTGTCACTATCCGCCACTGCTGTCCGCCGTCCACTGTCACTATCCGCCACTGATGTCCGCCGTCCACTGTCACTAATCCGCCGTCCACTGTCACCATCCGCCACTGCCGTCCGCCGTCCACTGTCACCACCCGCCGTCCACTGTCACTATCCGCCACTGCTGTCCGCCGTCCACTGTCACTATCCGCCACTGCTGTCCGCCGTCCACTGTCACTATCCGCCACTGCTGTCCGCCGTCCACTGTCACTATCCGTCACTACTATCCGCCGTCAACCGTGCGCCATCCACCACCGCACGGCTTACGTGCCGCCGCCGCCGCCAGTGTGGTGACGAATGACTCACATCGTGGTGCGTGACCCATGATGCGTGTGGCGCAATGGTGTGCCGTCCTCGCCGAGCGCGTCCGTATCGCCGCAGACGCACGGCCGGACCAGTACTAAGAAGATTGACAGCGCGCCCATTACATGGCACAGTGCCTGTCAACACCCATGTTGTTTGTAAGTACGCGCGGTGAAAGCAGCACCCAGTCCGTGAGCGTTGAATCAAGGAATGTCGTGAAGCCTACCGCTTTCCTGGAGGCGGCCTCTAGTTTGCATAGTAATGAGGCGCCATGGGGGAGGGGTAAGCTGATGTGCCTGGTAGGACCGCGCCGGGTCGGAGGTCAGCAGAAGTGGCCGCCACCGCCGGTCGGCCAGGACAAGTCTCTAGTCGAGCATCGAAGACGACCGATGGCCGCCACCGCCGGCCGCCACCGCCAGCCGGTCAGGATAGGTCTCTAGCGGAGTATCGGAGACGACCACCGGCCGCCACTGCCGGCCAGCCAGGACAGGTCTCTGGCGGAGCATCGGAGACGACCGCCAGCCGCCACCGCCGGCCGCCACCGCCAGCCGGTCAGGATTCTGGCGGAGCATCGGCGCCACTGACCCAGCCAGCCGCCAGCCGCCACCGCCCGGCCGCCACCGCCAGCCGGCCAGGATAGGTATCTGGCGGAGCATCGGAGACGACCACCGGCTGCCACTGCCGGCCAGCCAGGACAGGTCTCTGGCGGAGCATCGGAGACGACCGCCAGCCGGCCAGGACAGGTCTCTGGCGGAGCATCGGAGACGACCGCCAGCCGCCACCGCCGGCCGCCACCGCCAGCCGGCCAGGACAGGTCTCTAGCGGAGCATCTGAGAGACAGGCCCCACCCGGCCGGCGGGGAGGGGTTTTTTGGGGAGCATCGGAGACGACCACCGGCCGCCACTGCCGGCCAGCCAGGACAGGTCTCTGGCGGAGCATCGGAGACGACCGCCAGCCGCCACCGCCGGCCGGCTAGGACAGGTCTCTAGCGGAGCATCGGAGACGACCACCGGCCGGCACCGCCAGCCGGCCAGGACAGGTCTTTAGAGGAGCATCGGAGACGACCGCCAGCCGCCACCACCACTGCAGCGACACACGCTCGTTGGCATGCTGGATCCGGACGGTGCATCTCTGCCCGCCGGCAGCAGACGACACCGCCACCCGATCACCTTGAGCGACGCACCGGGCCGCGCGGCGAAAACGTCTCCGCGCGGCGGCCGTGCTGCAGACGACGGCCGTGCGTCCTTCCGAGCGCAGGCGAGGCCCGCGCGCTCACGTCGTGTCAGCCGGCGGCCGTGCCGGCGGTGCATCTCCGCGCCGCCTCTCTCCGCGCCGGGCGCCAGTGCGCACCGCGCCGCGTCTCGCGGCGGACGTGTGGCGAGAGAGGGAGAGAGGGAGCGCGCGCGCCGCCGGAAGCCCGGCCGGCATGGATCAGCAGTTGACGCCGCACGTCACCGGATAGCCACGCAGCAGACATGCGGTGGACGGCCGCCGCCGCCGTCATCCTGCTGCTCTGCATCGTCGCCTCCTGTGAGTCACCTGCTGTGCGCTGGACACACGGCGCTCCGCCACAGCTGCAGAAGCTCGCAGCTCATTTCGACAAGGCAGCTGCGGGGAACACTCCGCGTGAGCAGCACTCGCCTCAGATCAGTTTGGAGGTATATTTGTGCAGGTTTTGAGCGCAATGTCCGCGCTACCAGTCTGTTCGCAACGGTTCTGACTGGGTCCGTCGGACGTGGATCAGTCGAACCAGCGTAAACTCACCGTCACGGAGCTAGGCTTACTGACTGACCGCGGCTGGAAATTCCACCACTGTCTTGGCAAATCACACAGGAGATCGCGGGTCTTGGCTCGAAGATGGGTATCAGTAAGCTTTCAGGCCTGCAAATTCATATATCTGAAAAACGGCAATTGCAATGTACTTGAGCGCTGTCTGTCGGTATCAACATCGAGCCAGCTTGTCTTCGTGTCTCGTAATTGCGTGCTGTGCCGTCGAACATTAAGTCATGTGCTTCCAACTGGCTGTCTCAGCTACACTTTCACACTGTCATTCTCCTCCATTGTCTACCGTTACCGTTTCACTAATGCATGTCTTCTTATGGCATGACTGGCTGGGTAAGTTACATTTCCGAAGAGGAGATGGTTCTATGCTCGGATGGTCACATGCTCTATTCGTGCACATAACCTTCTATTCGTGCACATAGCCTAGGTACGGGGTATGGGCGGGTAGGGAGGATAATACGGCAGGGGAAGAAACCTGCATGCACTAATGTGCATGCGAGATGTGATGCATTAGCATTTGCATGCACAAGCGTTTGCGCAAGTGAATGCATACATGCATGTCGCATGTTCCAAGCATCCACTGCAAAGGAGTCGCCAGCCGTCACTGATACTACATCCCGCAAGGGGATCGGGGACCTCACCATTAAGAAGACGTCTAAACGGCCAAATTTGACTACGTCCAGGCCTGGCTCAGACTCGTTCCAGTATCGAGACAACGAAGGGAACGTCGAGTAGGTATCGTTAACGGAATTAATCGAGTTGGCAACATTAAAGGCAGCAATCGACAACACGTGCAGCGTAAACTGAAATCAACCGTTTCAAAACGATCTTCAGGGGTGGACTACTTGCCAGAAACACTTCCTTTTGCTGGTGTGTTCCGAAATGGCAGATTCCACACTCACCACGTCAGCAACTCGCCAAATGACAAATTTGACACTTCAGTTATTGGTGCCTAAATAACAGACTTGAAAGTTCTTTACAAGCGTTTGCCTTACCAACTTTAAGCTTGTACTCCGATGTACGAAGTACATCGAAGTAATAATCGAAGCAAGGCGATGTACTTCGATGTACTTTAAATTTCAGCAGCGTGCTTCTTTACTCTCCACTGCACTCCCCGTTTACACTGCACTGCGTGAACACCTGAACACTTCGCAGCTGTTACATAACCTTCAATCATTAGTGTTCTATGTAATCTCCATGTAAATGTTCCATCTTTCGTCACGGTGTTTTGTGATATACACGAATGACGCAGGTGAAATTGCGGTAAAACAAGAACTGACTGGGTAAATGTGAACAAATCGCCATATAAGATGTACCACTATAACGGAAATTAACATGTGACTATGGAGCACGTTTCTTGCAGTTCGAGGTGAAGGAATCGTGAATCAGACCAAATTACAGACGACCATAGACTCGTTATGGCTACATGACCTCTGTAGTCGAAGCGCCCCTAAGCACCCCCAAGACCCGTTATGAAAAGCAACGATTGATGTTTTGTTTGCCTTGGAGTAATGAATGAGATTGCGCATGTGTCTGTCTTGTTAACCATACAATTGTCTGGTATGAATGTAGACGGACACGTACGATACTCTTTTATAAGTGGATTCCCTTAAACCGATGGAAATCAGTTGGATCAAAATAAAGATGACACAAATTGAAGAGGTGCAATAACGTAAAATCGGCTAAAACTATTATATGGGTTCTGTCAATCGCGACATGCAATCTTCCACTTAAGTGTATTCTAGTAATGCTAAAGTACTAACGTACAAATATTATTAGCTTCCAATATGATAACTGCAAAGTGGGATGTGCTTCCACCCATCCCCAGCCAAACTAGCGAACATGTTCCACATATTCAGGTGTCAGACAAAAAAAACATGAGAAGCACAGCTCATTGATTATGGGGTTTACATGTCGGCGCGTGCAATACTTGGCAGTCACTTGATAGGCTTTCAAAGGTTTTCGAGCGCATATGCAGGCACAGTTAAAACACGTGTGAATTTCTGGCAACATATTGTCATATCATGTAGAAACCGGATTTCTCAGAATAATTAGCAATAACTGGAACGAAACAACCCGGTTGCTTCATAGCAATATCCAACACCCGGTTCACATCTAAGAGCATACACACCGACATTACTTTTTTTCCGAAATAACTTGAAAACAGACACTAGCCCAACATTGCCTGATCGTTCCGGTTGTTGAATGTGGATTCAGCAGCAGATTCTGGATTGGATCTGGCCCAGCAGATTCAGAAGCAGTTGCTATAATCATGTCGTTCGTAGTAAATGTTACCAAAGTACATTTAAGCATGAAACACTCTTTGCCAATATCATAAATGTTGGAACAGGGACTTCCCTGTAGCATTGTAGTTTTAAAAGCTATCTTTTTCAAAGTGTTTAACTGTTGTTGTTGTTGGGGTCTTACGGGCGCTTCGACCGAAGAGCTATGGTCATTTAGCCTCCACAACTTACTTTATTGGGTCATATTCTAATCGATAGTATCACAGTGGCGAGTAGATCACAGCGAATCTGATTGACGCGAAGTATCGGAAAATGCTCCACCAGTGAATGAGCTCTGAATCATTCCCTAGTATGTCTCTATAGGTCAGATTTCGCGAGTTACCTCCAAAGTACAGCCTGGGCTTCCCTGCGAAATGCTGGCAGGTACATACGTGGCACATGACGCACTGTCAGCGTACCTGGGCAGCGGGGACACGGTGGCCTCTCGCCGCCACACAGAAGGTGGCGGTGGGTGTCGAATGTGTAGCCTATGTACAGTCGACTCTGGGTCACTACTCCCTGGCCTACGAGGACACGAGGACCAACTTCCGAGGCGGCATTTAACGCGTGCAACTTGTTATGAACCTCTCCGTCCGGGATCTTTTGCCATTCAGCATGCATATAGGCTGAGGCCATTTTTAAGACAATAGTAGCATTTCACGTTTTCAATGGAGTCGCATAGCTGCACGCTTCATGTCTTACCGGCACCACAGCACGTGATTCGTGCGATGACACCACAGGTGGAAGTATATGTGTATTTTGCCATGGTTTTGCTCGTCTTTCAACCCGTTAACTGCTTGCGATTTAAACCCAATAAAGAAGACAAATAAATAAACCAAATTTTGTCCCTTACAAATGAACTTTTTGTACGGTCGAAATAATGAAAGTTGACATCTTCCACTTTATATCACACATCAGCCCTATATCCTTCGGTGAATGTGAACCAATGTCTTATTTATATGTTCCGCTAAACGCCAAACAAAGTCATCAGTTTACCCCACAGTACGAAGAAACTCTCGAGGCATGCTCGGCTGGTGCATAGCAGCATTGGTTCCATTGTATGTATATTCCCTTCGCAGTTCTGAAATTAAGACAACGGCATTTCTACCGTGGGTGAAATAATTGGAGAAGTCGCAGAGATAAACTCGGTGAAAATAGGATGAATTAATGGTGGAAATTGTTACTGTTGTCTTCATTTCGTTCTTGGTACAACATCGCATGTGCATGAAATACAAGTAATAAAGGGACTCAATTATACTGCTTATATTACGAAGAACATCATTTGGTCCCTTATTGTAAAATGTGACCGATGTTTCGATTTCGTGTCTTTTTCAAGGTACCAAACAATGATACAACCTTGAGCGTACCCGGTAGCCTACATTGCAACTTACTTGTACCTTAAAAAAGACGCCATGTTGAAATTTGGGTTGTATTTTCCAAGAAAGTAGTCATAGAAATGCTTAGTCATATAAAATACTATGATTCAGTCCTTTTATCACTGCAATTTGTAACTATAACTCTATCAATTTGATTAACAGCGTAGAAGGAAAAGTTCGCTGCATTTGTGGTTCAATGCACACCGTGAGAGGAAAACCGCTCTCAAGGAGTGATGAATAAATACAACAGATAATATTCGGCATACAGTACTCGTTGCTTTTTCAGTAAATGAAGCAAATATGCATGACTGGAAAACGGTTGAAGCGATTTCCACGGTCAAAACTTGTAGTAGGTGTTTTGGAATCCAGCTGCGTCCCCAACTCCGTCAGAGAGACAATACATTCTGGAAACCGATGAGCTAACCGTTAAGTTACATCTTGCAATTTGTTTTCATAGTTGTTACCGACGTCGTTATGCATGTCACAATCTTAGAAGATAGTTCTGCAGGTTACTTTTATCCACCATGCTTCCCTAAAGGATGACCTCATGTGGGTTTCGGCCTCCAAAACAGTATCGGTTCATGTGCCAGCCATGTGCCAGGAGACTGCCGGCCAGGAACGGATTATCGACACGGTATTCTGCGGGAGGCCTGAAGGCTTGAATATGCAAATCGGCACTTAACAGCTTAACCTCACTGTCAATGGCAGCGTGTCAAGGTCTTGCGAACCGTGCGAGAAACTACTGCATGACAAAGGTTAATTGGCAGGGGTTAGTGTCAGCTGAGTGCACTCATGAACGGAATGCAGCGGTAACATCCCTGGCTCGGTTTCACAATGCATGATTCATTCAGCACAGAGGCACCGATCCATTTCATTTCAATACACGTTATTACGACACTGGTAAGCTGCATTGCTGCCGGTAACTTTTTACTTCCGTCAACAGTTCACTACTTCCCAGTCGCATACAAATGCACCTTCAGATTGACCAGGCTGGTGCACGGCATAACTGAACACGAGAATGAAACATCATCACCGGATAACCCCAACTTAAACCCAACATATCAGTCAATGCACTTCCCTGGATGCCGGGCACAGACTGAGACCATTCCAATGCGACAGCACTATCCACACGCGCGCACTTTCCGGCCGCAAACTGACCAGTGTCACAGCCGGGAGGCACTGTGTGTCGGTCCACGCAGAGCGGACACAGCCGATAGGTCGACCCGTCGCCACACAGGACACGACAAGCCTACATTGCGGGACGATGGTGGGCGCGGTGGCCGCATTTGCCGGCGTGTTTGGCGGCGCGGCGGGCCGTCGGCGCCCCGCCGTGCCGTGCCGTCCACACGAGCACGGGGCGCCGGCGGGCCGGCCTCGCACGTCCACGTCGTCTGCAGCCGGCGTCACTCAGCGCGCGCGCCGCCGCCGCGCCGCCGGTCATGAAGCGGCCGACGCGGCACGCCGCGAGCATTCAGCTCGCGGCGGGGCCCCGTGCGCGTGACCCGACCGCCACTCCGGCGGTGACCCCGCCCGGCGGTCGGCACGGCCCGGTCGGCAGCCGTCTTCTCAGGCGCCGTACGGCGGCGGCGGCGGCGGCGGCGGCGGCGGCGGCGGCGGCTCGTTTTTCGGCCGGTTTGATACTCGGCCGGACGCGCATGACGGTATGCAGGAGTTGCGCAAATCGGAGGCCGCGCCGCGCGCCGCCGCGACCAGCCAGCTGGCCTGGAGACCAGTCGGCCGGCTCGCCTGAACACCAGTCGGCCACGTCACAGTCGGCGCCGCGCGCGCGTTCTCAGCCGCTCACCACAGGCTCAGCCGGAGCCGGTGCCCAATCCTCTCTGCCGTGTCCGCCACAAAAACGGCCGGCGGCAGCAATAACAGTGGTTTGGACCAGCGGCATACTGCTACAACCTTTGGCAGCCAGTCGTGTCTTGAGCATCGCCAGAATCCACGGCGCAGGGCCGCCCACCCACCACGTAAATACACATTATGCCTGCCGGATGAGACGGCCATTGACGTTGGCAGGCGACGTTTTGCGGACGGTGCACGTGTCAAGTACCACTGGTCGACACGCACGGCCGTATTCCAGACTCGTGCAACGCCAGCCGAGTCACACGCCTTTCCTACTGCCCGGAAATTAAGATAAGCGCCCGTAAAGTCACGACGTCCCACCCAGCAATCCCGGGAGGCGCGCGCTGGAGGAGGGCCGTTTGGATACGCTTCACCGCTGATCGGTGCGCTCCATTGCACACGGCCAAGCAGTGGCCACGTGCTCATAGTGCACTGCACATGACCGCACAGCGCACCACTCGCCCACAACTAGGTGACAGAAAACACACCACTCGTCCACAACTGGGTGACAGAAGAGCGCGACACTCGCCCACAACTAGGTGACAGAAGAGCACGCCACTTGTCCACAACTGGGCGACAGAAGAGCGCGACACTCGCCCACAACTAGGTGACAGAAGAGCACGCCACTTGTCCACAACTGGGCGATAGAAGAGCGCGACACTCGCCCACAACTGGGTGACAGAAGAGCGCGACACTCGCCCACAACTAGGTGACAGAAGAGCACGCCACTTGTCCACAACTGGGTGACAGAAGAGCGCGACACTCGTCCACAACTGGGTGACAGAAGAGCGCGACACTCGCCCACAACTAGGTGACAGAAGAGCACGCCACTTGTCCACAACTGGGCGATAGAAGAGCGCGACACTCGCCCACAACTGGGTGACAGAAGAGCGCGACACTCGCCCACAACTAGGTGACAGAAGAGCACGCCACTTGTCCACAACTGGGCGATAGAAGAGCGCGACACTCGCCCACAACTGGGTGACAGAAGAGCGCGACACTCGCCCACAACTGGGCGATAGAAGAGCGCGGCACTCGCCCACAACTAGGTGACAGAAGAGCACGCCACTTGTCCACAACTGGGCGATAGAAGAGCGCGACACTCGCCCACAACTGGGTGACAGAAGAGCGCGACACTCGCCCACAACTAGGTGACAGAAAACACGCCACTCGTCCACAACTGGGCAACAGAAGAGCGCGACACTCGCCCACAACTAGGTGACAGAAGAGCACGCCACTTGTCCACAACTGGGCGACAGAAGAGCGCGACACTCGCCCACAACTAGGTGACAGAAGAGCACGCCACTTGTCCACAACTGGGCGATAGAAGAGCGCGACACTCGCCCACAACTGGGTGACGGAAGAGCGCGATGCCGCACGGACGCCACGCTGGCAAACGTGGCAGCCCAGCCGCGGCTGATGCAGTCTTCAGCCATAACCAGTGCTTCCCGATGGGCAATGAAGGTCACACATGTAGCCTGAACTGCTACACGCTCGCAGATTGGGGACCTTCAGTTTCTGCTCGTGCTTGTCCTCTCCCATTATGTGCAGTAAGAATCAGCCAGCCATGGGCAGTGGAGGAGCTAACGCTAATTGTCATCACTGTAGCATAAGGAAATTGTTGCGGCGAGTTGAAGGTGCTGTTTGTCATGACTATGTCATAAGCTGTATTGCACGACGCATGCGAGCGTCGCACGCCTCTGCCCATCACAATGGAGCCGACGTGCGCCACCAATGCTGATGAGAGGTTCACTGACGGACGCACTACTCACCCTCGGGAAATAATGTTCGGCGTGCACGCGCATGACACAACACGGCGTGTTTCACTGCAGCAAGCAGACAATTCCAGCTGAGCACGTCATTATACAGTGACATACCACAGCGCCAAGAAGTCATTAAGTCATCGCGCATCGTGAAGTCCGATCAGCAGCCATTACAACGCACACCATTTCAAGTAATCGCAGTGGATTAGTTGCCCAACATTGCTGTCCACATCCAATTAGCCATTACACAATAGCATGTCAGGAAACTCGCATCGGAGACCTTAGTGGTTTATGGCTGGGATGAATACTACCTTTTTAGCTGTCTCGTAGCACGCACTATCCACTGGTTGCCACAGCACAACCGCATCGAGCATCACTCGCCACACAAAACGACCGTCCACCGTCCAGCCAGTGCAGAATGCTTGGAAAACGCTGGCACTGCTCAAGGCATGCGCATGGTGTTTGGCCTACAAGGAGCTCGTAGCAAAGCAAAATAGCATGCAACCAAATGAAATTGCAAGAGAAGCAAGTGTATTTCACACGATTATTCAATGATCTTTGTAGGTTCTTTGGAAGTTCTTTGGAACAGTCTCCCCGAGGAAGTTAGGGCCGAGAATATGCGACTGGCTTTTAAGTTTAAGCTGAAGGAGGCGCTGAAAAGAGCTGTACGTGGGAATGTTTGAGTATTGTATGCATGTGTTTTTAATGTTTTAGTAGCCTCCTGTCCCATCCCTTTTTTTTAGCGTTTTTGACATTTGATACTGAGTGTCTCTTGGTACCAATACAAGGATTGATGACATTCAATTTCACTCAGTGATGGATTGTGCACGATAGTCTTCAAGTCTCCCCGAGGAAGTTAGGGCCGAGAATATGCGACTGGCTTTTAAGTTTAAACTGAAGGAGGCGCTGAAAAGAGCTGTACGTGGAATGTTTGAGTATTGTATGCATGTGTTTTTAATGTTTTAGTAGCCTCCTGTCCCACCCTTTTTTTTAGCGTTTTTGACATTTGATACTGAGTGTCTCTTGGTACCAATACAAGGATTGATGACATTCAATTTCACTCAGTGATGGATTGTGCACGATAGTCTTCAGCTGAATCAAGTTTCTACGAGTCGGACTACTTGCAGATCAGCAAAGAGTGGGAAAATTGAACCGGATTCAGCTCCTCCTAGATTGCACACTACAATGATACTCTTCAACTACTTAGCATTTCTCTTGGGAATAGTGAAGAAAAGCTATCCACTCAACTAAAAAGCGTTGTTTCGAAAGCATACACATCAAAATAAGTATGACAATGAGTTCGACAATGAGTTGCCGGTCGCAGGCATCTCTGTCGGCCACGGGCAGCTGCATGCATACGCATGATGTTGACGCACGACTTATGACGTAACATTGTGGCATGTACATTATGTGACATTTGTAACATTATGACAACATCTTCAAGAGCTGGTCGCTATCTGAGTCGATGATTGCGTGCTCAGTAACAATACGTATTTTCCATGACCGGCTGCCATAGCAGATGTTCCGGCATGCAACCAGCTGACAGTTGGGCCACAGACATTAACACCGCTGGATGGTGTGTAGGAGCAACGGCACGCAGCACTGCATCCGTGTGGCCCTGATCCCAGCCGGTCTGGATGACCAACTCAAAACTGCCCGTCCTGACCACTGGTCTTCCAGTGGGCCGCTGACTGATTGTAGTCCCCTTTGGTCGCATCATCGACACCCCGAAACAGTTTGCAAGCTGAACTTATTGGAATATATCCGAGATTTCAATCAGTTAACGGGCACATCTTGGTACACATTTAAAGGAAGCCATCGCACGTTCTCTCGTATTTAATACGGCATGCCCAACACGCCTCCGTCATATTCACATGCAATGGACTGCCACACCTGCAAAATATCGACAAATATTCCCAAATCGCCTTCAAATGCGCCCGACATTGGGCGGCGGGCTCCACCGCGGCCGTGACGTGCCTCTGCCAACAACCATTTGCATGTTTTGGGCGCAATTACCCAATGCGGCTGCCCCGTGCATGTGATAAACGCTACGGGTTTGCCGGCCACCACATTAACACCCTGTTATAGCCATCTTGCCCTGTCCATTCGGCTCGCCCGGCTGCCTCTTCAAAATGAAAGCGACTCTTGCTCTCCACAACTTCCTTGCATCGACCATCTGCTTAGAGGAAGCACCTGTTTCCTACCAGCATTCTCAGGGGCGCAGAGAGGAACAATTTCATAACTGACCGGGCAAAGTATATTCTGAAGTCGCTTGTGTGGCCCTGTGGTGCCTCCAAGGCCAACGTTATGATTAACCCAGGCCATGTGCTGTCCTTTTAACCATCCAGTCCCTCCCCCGCCGGTCCCATACCACTACGTACCCACAAAAAAGTACTGATCAACGGTCGGTGCAGCCTCCAGCTGACTTGAAATTCCGTGCGGGATACCACAGAAGCTTGGGTCGTCTGGATAGACGTCTGCATTTCAGACATTTGAGATCAGTGTCGGTGGAGCTGAAAATAGGTTATTTGAGCTTTCAGCTGTCGGGTCCGGGGGCCACAGAGGCGTTTCTTGAGCCAGCCAATCCACATATTCGAACCACACGAGATATAGACGGACAAATAGACGCATCAATTGCTGGAAGATCGCCAGCAATGTTGTTGCAAACTGCGAAATGACTGTTACCAAATCAGGAAGTTGGTTTTGCGTGGGCAATGTAAATGTATATTATCGCATTAATATTGTGTGGTAGGTAGACGATGGTGCTGCGTAGGCAATGCCTGCAATACTGCAATCCTCCTCCGTGAACGTAACTTAAGGGGCCGGTCGAAAATTCCAGGCGCCGACTCCTCCCTTCTTAGCATAAACGCTTCCATGCTTCAATGTTCCAGTTATCGGACGGGCAGAAATCAGCCATGACATCCTTTATGTGTGCATCTCCTCACCAATGTTCTGTAAGTGGTCGTGAGCACTAACACAGATTCGCACGGGAATCGCGTCCTGATCCGCCCTGGTGACGCCCAAGCCCCAGAACTAGGACTGTACCCACAGCCGGAGTGCTTCCACAAAATGGTAACTACGTGTATTCCAGGGTTAATTAATAACTAGCTTGCGATAAGGTTAAATTGGGTGACACACCTCGGCCTGCTTCATGCTCAGGCCACCGTTTGTCAAATAATCAGACTGGAACACGGAGCCCAAGGAGACTTGGGACAAGCCAGCCCAGTTACATGCAATTAGTAAGAACTCAGCAGGACAAGCCAAACATTGGGATAAAAGAGAAAATAAGAGGCAATGCATCATGGTCGAAGTTTTCAAAGGTAGTACTTGCTATCAGACGTAGACCTAATTATGTGTTTCAGCGCGGCTGCAAAGTGCAAAGTGAAATAGTTATACAGATGACATGTAATATGGCCTCTTCGAAGCTAGAGAAAGATTGCCAACAATTACTACATTTTAGTGCGATTAAGATAATCTAGCTTAGTGCCGTGGATGGTCGACTAGCTTAGTAACCTTGAAATATAATAATTTTGGAAATAATTGTTTCCTACCTTCAACGAATAGTCGGTGTAACTCGGCGTGGTGATGCGATGGGCGGAATGTCGCATCTAACATGGGGATCGCGCACCGTCACGTATTGTGTCACCGTCACGACAAAGTCAGGCGTCACGCAGCTGCGCGCCGGCCGACCGAAGTCAGCCAGTCACCACTGCCGCCAGCACTCCGATACTCCCGCCACACGCTGCACAATAACGCTGATTTGACGATTACGTTGTGGTGCAAGCGGACAGCGGCTTGAGACTCTCTCGAGGGAAAACTCGGATGCAAGTTCCTATGTCTAGTTCCTGTATCCGTAGCGCAGTAGTATTTAAACCGATGCTTTAAGAGCCAAGGTCAGGTTTCCACTGATGAATTCCAGTGTAATTTAATGGCACTGCATTGCGACGCATTGGCCAGTTTGCCTACCAATCGCACGCCAACACAGCTCACAGCCGTAGGTATGGAACGTGACAGTCAGTAACCCAACCATGCGCCCACGCAGCGCCACATCACTGGCTAGTGTTACCGACACATACGCTTGCACAGTCTCCAGTGCTATGTTTCCTGCACAAATGCAGTCTCCTGGTGTTTTACCACACCGCACGCGCTGGTGTGGTCTTCGGTTACTTAGGGCCCAGCCAGCGTGGGCAGTGGGCGCTGTAGCAGCTGAGACGAGAAGCCAGAACGCCGTCAACGTCACAAGTGTACACACCACCAGCACCGCTAACGCTGCTGGATGGTGTCCTGCGGCGGCGCGCAGCTCACGTTACAGCTCACGTCACAGCCGCAGGCGGCTGATTCCGATCAATTTGAGCAGTGTTGGCGGGCGCCGGCGGCCCTGACGCGCCACTCGACGGCCACCGTGAATCAGCGGGCCGTCGGCGACGGCGCGCGCTAACTGAGTCGTAATGTCATGCATGAGCAGCCGGCGCCGAGTGCCATTGCACAAACGGTTACCTCACCGCCCCCGCCAGCAGACCGGCCGGCCGGCCGGCGCACGTTGCGGCATCGAGTCACGCGCGCGCGTCCTCTGCCCCGAGCGGCGGCCGGGTCAGCGCCGCCGCCGGGCCGGGTCGCCCTGGCGGCCCACAGACAGCCGGCTCGCGTGACGCCACAGCCGGCTTCATCAGTTTTTGTGCGGCGCCGCCCTGAGCCGGCCTCAGAGGCAGCACGGCTGCTGCCCTCGGCGGTCAGACGCCCTGGACGCCCTGGCGACGGCCGGCAGACGACCTGGCGACGGCCGACAGACGACCTGGCGACGGCCGACAGACGACCTGGCGACGGCCGACAGACGACCTGGCGACGGCCGACAGACGACCTGGCGACGGCCGACAGACGACCTGGCGACGGCCGACAGACGACCTGGCGACGGCCGACAGACGACCTGCGACGCCGACAGACACCTGGCGACGGCCGACAGACGACCTGACGACGGCCGACAGACGACCTGGCGACGGCCGACAGACGACCTGGCGACGGCCGACAGACGACCTGGCGACGGCCGACAGACAACCTGGCGACGCTCGTTGTAATCCCGGCCGAGATAACTGGGACGCAAATCGCAGCGGCGCGCACCCGCAGGCCGCCCATTCGACAGCTGATTAATCGCACCCAAGGAAACCGCTCGAACTTCATCGCGGCCGAACAGGACAGGCACCGTGCTGGAATGGGGAGAGAGCGGCGTGGCGCGATATACAGCCGTGCCGCTCCGGCGCGCCCGCCGGAAATCCATCGTCGCCGCACGTTTTATTGATTATCTGGACTTACGGGTGCCTGAACCGCCAGTAGTTATCCCGTACCTGCTATCAAGGCAGCGGCTGATGGACGCCACACGGAAACCGGCCGGCAGCGAGCCGGCGGCCGAGCCGCCAGACGTTATCACACACGGTTTATGAGTTGTTTTTCACGTGAGCATCCCACCGCGAGCGCCCTTTCCGGAGAGCCAGTCGAGCGAAAACACCCAGCCGAGACGAAATTCGTCCGACCTCGCCACTCCACGCGGCTGGCAATCTGGCCATTGGACGGGCCCGTTTCTGTCCAGGTCCGCTTCAGACGCCATAATGTCCCCACCATCCCCTGTCCGGACCTGTGTGATCAACTGCAGAGCATCCATGCAGCGATGTCATGATTGAGCGATGCCGCAACAGGGACGGTCCGCATTGCGCCGACTGACCAGTGGCCAGCGAACCGGCTGTGAAGCCCACCGCATCACTGTGTCGGCTCAATGTCACCGACCAGGCGATGACCTAATTCGGTTAGTCCAGTTCAGGCACTGGCCGGCGGTGCAGGCCCTCGGCGCGCTGACGAGCGCCGCCGAGAAACCGGCCGGTCGGCAGGACGGCAACTGGTGCGCGCCCGCACACTTGGACGGGCCAATGTGTGGTCCGTCCGTGAGCCGACAGACGCGGGCGGATTACAAGCTCCAGTGCCTCAACCAATTAGGTGTGTCGTAATTTCCTCTTGTGAGAAGATGATCCCATAGCGTATGGTGGTCAGGCGTAGCTCGATCTTTAGGACACAAGAGGTGCAGATGCGCCGTACACCTCAACTCGTCTCGCTACACCAGTAGGTGGAACATTACTCCTGTGATTGGAAGCTTTTGTATGTCTAAACAAAAAAGCATGTTCAACATGAAGTAGTCATGCGATGTATTGCTGTATGCGTGTGTACACGTAGATTGGCGATTCATGACATTCAGACCGAGTGCAAAGCCCACCAACTGTACCCCATTCACAAATCACTGAGACAAAATATTGTACCGACCAAATGAATTCACTCCTTTGGCTCTGAAGGTGATCAGATCGGCATTGACCCTGCACCGCTCACCGATACACATGCAGAATACGGATCCGAACGGGCACGTGGCTGTGCCGATATATGGGTCTAAATGGGAGCGTAGCCGTGCCGATATATGGGCCCGACCGTGCACCTGATCGTGCCGAAATATGGGCTCGAGTTGGTATGTGACCGTGCCGACATATGGACCCGAGAGGGCATGTGACCGTGCCAATGTGTTTCAGATTCAGAGGACATGTCGACCGGCCAGCTGTGCATATACAGAGCTCGCTGTCTCACCAACTCACCGCGGCTCATCAAAGTCCAGCACTCGCCAAAGTCGCAATCCTACAGCTACTTCTACCAGGTGACAGACCGCTATCGGCCGCATTCCTATCCACCACTGACGTGCCACTAGACTGCGGGATTCAGCATGACCTAGCGAGCCGGTGAGCTCGCTAGGTCGCGGGGGACAAGAGGGTACGCGGGGGACAGTCGTGCGAAAACAAAGCGATTGCACACAGAACTGTCGTGTCCTTCCATTGTTCTCGACCCGTTCACTACCAGCACGATGCACCTAAATACTGAGCCAATAGCCTGACACGACACACCGCCCAGGCCAACGTAAGGCTGTGCCAGCACTTTCGGTGCTCTGATTGATCGTGCAAACGTTTACGGTTGTTAAGTGGTGGCAAATAATGTAATATGCGATTGACAAATATGCTCACACGCTTGCCATCTTCCGCAGACAAGATCTGGTCTTGACGCCGACACCTGCTTACAGCGCACTATTCAGCAGCGAGCAAAGCAACCAGCTAAAACAAACTTGCTATCCTACATGCCGAGTGACTAAGAATAAGCTCCCTGACAAAGTCAACAACTAACCGGATCCACCATGCGACTGCACCGCTAATTTCCACAACGATAATGAAACTCAGCTACGTGGCCTTCACGTAATGAGGCTTAGTCCATTACCTGGGACCTGCCAGATGACGAGAAACACCATACTTGGCTTCACTGGCAGATGGGTGTAGCCGATTAGCGGCGAAATCCACTGGTATCTTCATTCACAACACCCTTCATCTTTGTCTCAAGGTTAAGCTGAGCTAACCGTAGGAACGCACGTTCTACGGAAGACCACCCGTTTGTCCGATAATTAGCCCTCCTCGCGTGTGCAGAGAAGTCAGTGATCTAGACATTGTTATCAATGTCACGAGATTAAAGCATGATGGATTACGAGGATGTCCATGTTGACTCAGGTGCTTAGAAGTTGGTTGGTTATTGGCTTTACGACACATCGACCGTTGAGTCATTTAGCGTCGCTAATCTCTCACGCCGATTGGCCGCGGGCGAAGAGTAGCGACAGGTGCGACTCGAACCCACAATCTTTCGATTGTGAGACGGTCAACTACTCGTCCCCAGGTGCTTAGAAGTTGTTCATTTGGAAACTGCGGTTAACAGCTCTGCACATGCACTTCATAACAAATTGAAAGAGCACGCGAATTCCAAGAATTGAATGTTCATCAACTAAGGTTAAAGCTTAGCGACACGACGACGATGACGGGACACAACACAAAACAAAGTATCAGCCTCACCTCTCGTATCAGAATAACCTTTTAAAGGAGACCAGTAAGTGGTAGCAGTCCAGGACAACGCAATACCTATCGATTCCTCCGGCACTTCCTCCGTCAGCGCCATTCACAACAGCGGAGGAACAAGACGTGACGAGTGTGCCGTTCCCTGTTGGCAGGTGCCGCGCCGCATCCGGAAAGTCGTCCGCCGCAGGATCGTGCAGAACGGCGCCGACCGTGGCGCGGCAGCGGCCACCACCACCGCGCCACCAGCGCGCCGCGCCGACACAGAGGACGAGAGCGCCGCCCTGTTCGATCACATCCAGCTGTCGCCAGTATTCGGACGCCGCATCAGCGCGCACAGGAACGTCAGCGAGCCGGTCACCACGACTGCGCCGCCACCGGCACCACCGCCGCCGCCACCGCCGCCACCGCCACCGCCGCCGGAGACAGAAGCCGCTCCGAACCGTGTCCGGACAACGTCGCGAAGACGTGCAGCCAGACGACAGGGGTACCGACGCCGACATCCAGCTGGTAGCTCTGTGGCCGCGGCCGCCGGTCGGCTGGATGACGACCTCACCGCACGTGCCAACGCTCTGGAGGATGCCACCAGGCACGGCTACGGCGACTCGCCGGGGCGCGCCTACCGCGTCGACCGGCTCAAGCGCCGCCGCAGGATCATGGCCAAGAAGTTGGTAAGGAAACAATTCCTCAATCACCGGCAAGATCCGGTCGTCAACAAGGTGATCAAGGTGGTGGCGGTGCGCAAGCCGCCGCGCGTTCTCCCCGGCCTGTCGGAAGTGTACCACGACAACCTCATCAACAGTCTCATCTCGGAGGAATATCCCACGCTGAAGCCGTCGCCGGGCATCAAGGGCTTCCCCGGCGTCGACTATCCCATCTATCGGCGGATACCCGAGACGTCCTTCAGCTGCAGCGATCAGCGCTACTGGGGCATGTACGCCGACACCGAGACCCAGTGTCAGGTCAGTGGCGCACACATCCGTCTCCACCGCCGCTGTTATTGTTTGCAGGCTCGAATGCCTGTCGTGTTTGCGTTGGTAGATAGCAGGCTTTGAATTCATGTGCAGTCGAAAGGAAGATAACTCGCTGACCTCCATATGGTTCGGCCGACACCGTAACGGGTACCCTGATCTAAGCCCCGACGGGAAAAGAGACATTAATCTCAGTTTAAATGTTGGCTACGAACTACTTAATTACTGGCGGTGTATAATGTCATTACACCGCGTCAGTTTTATTTATTTTTTCATTGACCACTGGCCGACCACTGGCAACAAACGCATCGACCACGGTAGCGAACGACTCACCTTGAAGTGAACAACAGTCCAAATCTACCTGGTTGACATTCTTCCGCTCCGAAACAACCCATACCACAATCGAACAGTTCCAAGGCCGAAGCATACTGTCCCTGCCACTTTGTCTGCCCGTCTGCCCGTCTGCCCGTCTGCCCGTCTGCCCGTCTGCCCGTCTGCCCGTCTGCCCGTCTGCCCGTCTACCTGTCTACCTGTCTCTGTCTCTGTCTCTGTCTCTGTCTCTGTCTGTCTCTGTCTCTGTCTCTGTCTCTGTCTCTGTCTCTGTCTCTGTCTCTGTCTCTGTCTCTGTCTCTGTCTCTGTCTCTGTCTCCTGTCTCTGTCTCTGTCTCTGTCCCTGTCCCTGTCCCTGTCCCTGTCCCTGTCCCTGTCCCTGTCCCTGTCCCTGTCCCTGTCCCTGTCCCTGTCTCTGTCTCTGTTGTTGTCACTGTCTCTGTCTCTGTCTCCCAGGCAGTGACGGACATGTCCTCTCATCAGTAAGGCACTGCACAGCAGCAATGCTTCCTGGTCAGCACCGCTCCCGGTGTTTATTTACGCGTCAGGCGGCCGCCGCCACTTTCGCGTCACCGCCGCCGCATCATGCCATCGTCCCGCAACACAATGGCCTCCGAGGCGGATTGGCGGCGGTCGCGGCGAGCACCAGACCGACGTTGCGTGCCGCCGAGAGAACGTCACGTTTACTTTAATTCCGGTTGCGTGAACACCTAATCAATAAAACGACGCGCTTTCTACTATACCGATGCACGCGCGATGGCGTTATGGCGCGGCGGAGGCGGCGACTGTTAGGCAACCAGCGACAACCGGCTCCAGCCTGGCCGGACCGCTCCACAAGCCATCAGGTGGGCGCAAGCTCTGTGCGTCACATCAGACGGGTCCGGCGCAACCAAACTGCCTCAATGATAGTCCACTTCACTTGGAACCCGCTCATCAGAAGTGATTCGGATTGACCGTAATCCATTCGACGTCAGGCGGGCGGCCGCCGAGAGCGCGGCCGCCTCGACGCAGCCAGTCTGTCGCCCACGCATCGTAACGAGCGTCGCCGGCGGCGGCGGCGGCGCGACAGCGTCGTGACGTGCCGGCCGGCCGGGCGCACACGCGGCACGATGATACCATCGGGCGGCGGGGGCGGCGGGTCGCGGTCGGCCTGCCTCCGGCGTCAGCACACGACGTGCGCCTGCAGTCGCCAGCGCCTCAATTGGCCCATCTCGCCGGACCGTGACGACTGCGGCCAGCGGCGCGTGACGTGTCGTCACACGACCGGCCGACAGCTGTCAGCGCGCGGCCAGATCAGGCGCATCGTAAGCAGCGCCGTGGACGGCTTCAGCACCAGCCGGCGCCACCGCCACCGACACCCTGCCGAGCCTGGCGGCACGATCTGTCGCGCTGATTCAGCACGTGTCGCCGTCCCCACGCCGCCGCAGTGCCGTCCGTCGGTGTCCTGTCCGCTCCGTCCAGCACGAACACGGACACCACAGGCACCGACGACACGCCACCCGGCCCGCCGTCAGCGTCAGGCGGACACACACCACCCGGCCAGGCGTCAGCGTCAGGCGGTCACACACCACCCGGCCCGCCGTCAGCGTCAGGCGGTCACACACCACCCGGCCAGGCGTCAGCGTCAGGCGGACACACGCCACCCGGCCCGCCGTCAGCGTCAGGCGGACACACACCACCCGGCCCGCCGTCAGCGTCAGGCGGTCACACACCACCCGGCCAGGCGTCAACGTCAGGCGGTCACACACCACCCGGCCAGGCGTCAGCGTCAGGCGGTCACACACCACCCGGCCCGCCGTCAGCGTCAGGCGGTCACACACCACCCGGCCAGGCGTCAGCGTCAGGCGGTCACACACCACCCGGCCAGGCGTCAGCGTCAGGCGGTCACACACCACCCGGCCAGGCGTCAGCGTCAGGCGGTCACACACCACCCGGCCCGCCGTCAGCGTCAGGCGGTCACACACCACCCGGCCAGGCGTCAGCGTCAGGCGGTCACACACCACCCGGCCAGGCGTCAGCGTCAGGCGGTCACACACCACCCGGCCAGGCGTCAGCGTCAGGCGGTCACACACCACCCGGCCAGGCGTCAGCGTCAGGCGGTCACACACCACCCGGCCAGGCGTCAACGTCAGGCGGTCACACACCACCCGGCCCGCCGTCAGCGTCAGGCGGTCACACACCACCCGGCCAGGCGTCAGAACGCCAGGCCGGTCAACGCCACGGCACCCGGCTCAGCGTCAGGCGGTCACACACACCCGGCCAGGCGTCAGCGTCAGGCGGACACACCACCCGGCCCGCGTCATAGGGCACACCCACCCGGCCAGGCGTCAACGTCAGGCGGTCACACACCACCCGGCCCGCCGTCAGCGTCAGGCGGACACACACCACCCGGCCAGGCGTCAACGTCAGGCGGTCACACCCCCCGCCGCGTCGGGGTCAGGCCACCACCCGGCCAGGCGTCAGCGTCAGGCGGTCACACACGCCACCCGGCCAGGCGTCAACGTCAGGCGGTCACACACCACCCGGCCAGGCGTCAGCGTCAGGCGGTCACACACCACCCGGCCAGGCGTCAGCGTCAGGCGGACACACACCACCCGGCCAGGCGTCAACGTCAGGCGGTCACACACCACCCGGCCAGGCGTCAGCGTCAGGCGGTCACACACCACCCGGCCAGGCGTCAGCGTCAGGCGGACACACACCACCCGGCCAGGCGTCAACGTCAGGCGGTCACACACCACCTGGCCAGGCGTCAACGTCAGGCGGACACAAGTACTAGCTGGCATATGGTACCCAGATCGCGCTCGGATCAAATGCAGATCGCCGACACAATTCACATCAGATATAGATCGCCGGTACAGTTCACATCAGACATAGATCGCCGACACAGTTCACATCAGACACAGATCGCCAGCACAATTCGCATCAGAAATAGGTCGCCGGCACAGTTCATATCAGACGCAGATCGCTGGCACAGTTCGCATGAGACATAGATCGCCGGCACAGTTCACATCAGACGCAGATCGCTGGCACAGCTCGCATCAGACATAGATCGCTGGCACAGTTCACATCAGACATAGATCGCGGGGGACGAGTGGTCAATCAGGCATAGATCGCTGGCACAGTTCACATCGAAATAGGTCGCCGGCACAGTTCATATCAGACGCTGATCGCTGGCACACTTCGCACGAGACCTAGATCGCCGGCACAGATTGGCGACGCTATCAGATGCAGATCGGTCGACAGCTCGCATCGAAATAATCCTAGCACAAACCACACCAGACATAGATCGCCGGCACAGTTCACATCAGACATAGATCGCTGGCACAGTTCACATCAGACATAGATCGCTGGCACAGTTCGCATCAGACCGCCGTCAACTGCGGTTAGCCGACGAGACCAGTCGCCGCTAATGGCGCCCGGCGCAGCCATGTAGCACTCGGCCATGTCCGGACGTCAGCTGTTTTTCTGACCTCTTGGCGCCGATGGACACGCCATTTGGAAACCGTCAGCGCCCGTAACCGATTGGTTCCAATCGGCATTGCTGCCTAATGGCCTGAACTGGTGCCGAGGGGTAGCCTGTTCGGAATGCTTAGAAGTAGTTTCGAAACATCGCTTCATGGACATGAGACGGCCTCCGTAGGCTCACCGACAAGTGCTGCCGTTTTCCTGACGACAAAATGACAACCGCTTGACGATGCGCGGAGGAGCCAGGCCCGCTTTGATCTTTTTAATAAAAACAAAGTTACAGAGCCTGCACGGCTGGCGGCAGACGGAACTCTCGTGACGCGCCAGATTGCCGCTCGCCATTCACACGCCGCCAAGTGGGCCACGACCGCTGCGGCGGCCGTCGCCGTCGGCAGAAGAGGCGGCCGCACGGCACGCGACCGACCGCTGAGCGCCGCCCGCTCGCCGGTCACGCACGCCGGCGCGCTCACACCCGCCGCTTGTGCGCTCGTTACGCAGCGGGTCGCGCCGTCACGCGATGGTCCGGTCGCGACACCCGCACCAACGTCCCATTTATATTGCGGCGCACTTGCGTCACCGCCGCGTCACCCGATCTCACCGGCCGACACGGGCGTCCTCCCACGCGATCTGACAGACCGGCGGGCGGTGTGGCCCTGCGCCGCTGTCGTGCAGCATACCTCAGGCGGCGTGACAACACCAGACGTCCGACGTCAGGATGAGGAGTTGTCACGGCACTTGGCGTCAGGCACGTCACGCCATGCGCCATCGGCGTCACAGCACTAGGCGTCATGAAGCGTCACAACTTTACACGTTGGGCGTCACACCAGCCGTGGCAGCACTAGGCGTCAGACGGCAGCACAACACTAGATGTCAAGCGCGTCATACCGCTGCCTGACAGCCGGACATGGCCAAGCGCGTCATACTGCTGCCTGACAGCCGGGCATGGCCAAGCGCGTCATACCGCTGTCTGACAGCCGGACATGGCCAAGCGCGTCATACCGCTGCCTGACAGCCGGACATGGCCAAGCTCGCCCAAGCGCGTCATACGCACTCGACCTTGGCGGGCGCGTTGCATCGACGCATCGGCTGCAGCCGCCGCAGCGGTGCACGACTGACCAGCTACAAATTACTCGGCCGTCGCCAACACGGCGAGCCAGCCGACGTCGCCGCTCGCCAATGGCGCGCGCGCACGCCGGCGCGTCCTTCGCTCTGCCGGCTCCACGGCGGACCACTTACCGGTCGTCTGACGAGCGCGAGCGCGCGCCACGGCGCATCTACACGGGACGGTTGATCGCCAGTGTAGGCGACATTATCATAAATGTGGCGCCTCGCCGACGGCGGCCACGACACGGCAGCCGCGGCACTAACCCGACCGCCGAGAACGGCTGCGGCTGCGGCAGAGGCTGCGGCTGCGGCTGCGGCTGCAGCAGAGGCAGCGGACGGCGGAACGGCTGCGGGTGCGGCAGAGGCAGCGGGCGGCGGAACGGCTGCGGGTGCGGCAGAGGCAGCGTACGGCGGAACGGCTGCGGGTGCGGCAGAGGCAGCGGCTGCGGCTGCAGCAGAGGCAGCGGACGGCGGAACGGCTGCGGGTGCGGCAGAGGCAGCGGACGGCGGAACGGCTGCGGGTGCGGCAGAGGCAGCGGGCGGCAGAACGGCAGCGGCTGCGGCAGAGGCAGCGGACGGCGGAACGGCTGCGGGTGCGGCAGAGGCAGCGGGCGGCAGAACGGCAGCGGCTGCGGCAGAGGCAGCGGACGGCGGAACGGCTGCGGGTGCGGCAGAGGCAGCGGACGGCGGAACGGCTGCGGGTGCGGCAGAGGCAGCGGACGGCGGAACGGCAGCGGGTGCGGCAGAGGCAGCGGCTCCGCTGCCGACGGCGGCCGTCACCTGACGTCACGGGTCTTGATGGGGAGCCACGTGGCGGTTCGGTGCGCGGTCAGCAAAGTTGGGTTTGTTGTATTTCACCTTTGTCCCTATTGCACCGGCGCTGTATTTCCGCATACTGTCACACATGCAGGCGAATGCACTTACATCCCGAAATGTACATTTTCCCGAAATGGTTGCCACCTATCCGTGAACTTTTGCATTGGTTCGTTCTTTTTCGAGTCCGCGCAATTTTCGAGTACATACATTTTCCTAATCCCTCCCTTAAATTCCACCGGTGACTGTTCCATGTCCACGTATTGGCCTAACTATTATGTACTGCTAAGCGAGCAGTAGCACAAAGTTGACAATGTCAGCTGCAACCACACATTCAAACAGTATGCACTCAATGCATATATTCGGGCTCGTTCCTTTGTTAAAACACAGATTATGCATCAATACATTCCAAAACTGCGACACCGTTTAGCATTCCACTTGGAAATGTGTGATAGTATCGCTGTGTGAACAAAATTGGCATTCTGGCGAATCACTGGGGTCATATAGGAATGTTTGCGTGCAAACAAGTCGATGCACTGCCTGAAACTGTATATTTTGAAGCGTCGTTGATTTGTACAATTAAATGGTAGAGCATACATTTTCTCCCATTTCTGCCCTCTGAATTGAAAGCTGTCCCCTTCCCATTTTGATTGGCATCATGGTTTTACTGCTTTCGACAGCAGTATTCCGTATCTGAAGCAACATGCCATTATTTTGCTTCTATTTCTTCCCCGTCATGTGTAACGAATGATATGTTTTTGTTCGTCGTCGCAGTAGTCAATGAGTAGTAATCATGCAACCTCAACGATCTTGTTAATCCATTCCATTCGTAGCATGCAACAGATATTGGCATGTATATTGGGACACTTCTATATTTGGACACTGGGCCACCAATATGCTATACGTTGTTGCCATTTTCAAACAGATCCTCTATAAATTTGATGTCATTCTTATGGAGGGATGACACAAATGTCGGCCGTTGTTCTATTTGAATGTACGTATTCTACCATAGGAATTGAGTACTTACTGATTTGATATTGTTAGTGTCCAACTGCGCTTATATTTTACATGCTGCATCAATGCGGTGCTGTGTTTTGTCGGTCGGCTCTGCGGTGGTGTCGGTGGCGAGTGTTGGCCTGTCCAGAGCGACACCGGAGCGATACGATGGCGCCCCAACGGTGGGTCACTCGATGCCCGCGGTTCGCACGCACCACGGCTAGTGCGTGCTACCATTTCGGACCATTTTCGTTTCTCCGTGTCGCTATTCGCAGCTGGCAGCTGTCCATCCGCGGTCACTGGGTACACCACAGAGCGTGTGTCGGATTCGACTCGGCCGGCGCCGCGGGCAATATCCCACGGGGTGCTTCGACGCCGCCGTGGAGGACCTCCATCACGTCCATCATTAGCCTGTCACATTACAGACCGCAAACTGTCATTTCGTCGAGCAATCGATTCGAACCGTGACTCGAGCGACCATAAGCCACTCGCGCGCGACATGATTTGCGGTTGCCAACAAGCGCCGCTCGCCAACTGCGATATCTCATCTCGACGCAGAGGTAATGGCGGTCTATACCGACAACCAGTACGCCGTCCTTCACTGTTCAGCTGACCATGATCAAAACGTGACCACGTATCCGATGCCGGGTGCAGCAGCTGGAAGCCCAGCCCGACGCGGTGGTGTTGCGCCGGCGGCCGGCAGCGAAGCGTAATACCTTCGATCGAAACAACATCATATAACTTGCACGGAGAACGAGGCGCAATCGATCAAGTCTAGCCACGCTGCTGACACCTTAACGCTAGTCAACATCCCCGCCGTGTCAATAGACGCCGTACTTTTCATCAAAACACGGCCCGCTCAGTCTGCCCTGGGTTGCCGCGAGCGACCGAGCGTTGGGCCGCGTTCCTGCTCGGGAAAAACGCGTCCTCCGCGACCGACGGACGGTGGTGCGCCGTGAAAACCGAGTCAGCCAGCGGCGGCGGCGCGTTGCGGATTTGGCGGGCACGAGCGCAAACAAAGCCTTCACCGGCTGCCCGGCTGAGTGACAAGCCTCGGCGTCGCACGTCTGCCGGCCATCGCTGCCCGTCCGTGCAACAATGCCGCCGTCAGTGGTGTCATCGTGCTCCTGAACTCGCCATCGGTGGCGCCACGCCGAACACCCACATCCGCTCCCACCTTCGCTGTGGCCCGCATTGGCCGTGATGCATGCTGACGTGCGAAAGGCGTGCAGTCGCTCAGTGAGCCGGAAAGGCTCAGCATCTAACTGACCGAGGCTGCGAACATCGACCCGAGATCAAGGGTACCGAGTAGCATCGCAGAAGACAACAGATACATGGTACCGCAATGAACCCCAAACTCTATTAGAGATATTGGGTGAGTGTCCGTGCGCGTGTGTGTGTCAATGTGCACTGGTTACTCAGCCCCACATAAAATACTCATAAAATAGTGGCAACAGTTTAGTCCGTCTTGTTAGAATGAGTCTAGAATTAATAATTGTCGCTGAAGTGTTCAATTGCCAGTTTCTGACAAAAACGGTAATATTCAGGAAGGTTGGATACTAATCGGAGTTATGCAAGAATCAAACTGTGTCCGACTTCCAAAATGGAATAAATATAAAAACAGAATCAGAACAAAGATTACGGTGAACATAAAAGTTATCGTAGAATAAAGAGCACTTACACTACAAACAGGTAACAGCGTATTAATTAAAAAGAGACACTAGCATTTGGCAGCCAGCAGAACTTAACCAAATTGGCAGAAATGTGACACGATAGCGGAAACCAAAACAACAATTTCAACACGGAAGCGCGCGGTGATGGATCCGCTGCCGGGAGCAGCCACCACGGCTGGGGATGCTCGAGCGTGAGCGTGCTGCGGCTGGGCATGCTCGAGCGTGAGCGTGCTGTGACGGCGCCGGGAAGCCACCACGGCTGGGCACGCTCGAGCGTGAGCATGCTGCGGCTGGGGCCGCCACCACGGCTGGGCATGCTCGAGCGTGAGCGTGCTGCGGAGGTGCCGGGCAGCCACCACGGCTGGGTCAACCTGAGCGAGGGCGTGCTGTGACGGCGCCGTTCCACGCCACACGGCCGCCTCACGCATTGCCAATTAGCCGCGTCCGTGTACCACGGCGACGCGGTCAGGCTCGTGCGTGAGGACGACGCCACGCCACGCCACGCCACACCACACCACACCTGGTGGCACCACACCGCACCGCACACCACACACCACACACCACACACCACACACCACACACCACACACCACACACCACACACCACACACCACACACCACACACCACACACCACACACCACACACCACACACCACACACCACACACCACACCACACCAGGCGGCGCCGCGGCGAATAATCACCACCGGGTCGGGCGGGCTCACGTCGACGCCGCCAGTCAACGGCCGGCTGGCTGCGGGGGTGGCCCTGGTGCCGCAGGCCGGCCAGGCCCGGCTCGGCTCCCAGTGTGCCGCCTGCAAGCCGCCCCCGCCCCCGCCCCCGCCGCCGCCGAATCCAAGGCTGGAGAGCGTGCAACGGGCTCCGGCGCTGGCCAAAAAGCGCCGATCACTAAACAGCGGCAGCGGTACGTGCCGCGACGGCCACCAGCCACCCGTGAAACCGCCACACTCGATGCCTCCCCCCCCCGCCTCCCCGATCTCCGACCCTAACCATTGTCGCCACATGTAGTGACCAGTGGCGACAGTGGTGACCCACCACTGACCAGCTGACCTCCAGCTGACCTCCAGCCAGCAAATGGCCGACAGTGGTGACCCACCACTGTCCAGCTCACCTCCAGCTGACCTCCAGCCAGCAAATGGCCGACAGTGGTGACCCACCACTGACCAGCTGACCTCCAGCTGACCTCCAGCCAGCAAATGGCCGACAGTGGTGACCCACCAAGACAGTGGTGACCCACCACTGACCAGCTCACCTCCAGCTGACCTCCAGCCAGCAAATGGCCGACAGTGGTGACCCACCACTGTCCAGCTCACCTCCAGCTGACCTCCAGCCGGCAAATGGCCGCCAGTGGTGACCCACCACTGTCCAGCTGACCTCCAGCTGACCTCCAGCCAGCAAATGGCCGACAGTGGTGACCCACCACTGTTCAGCTGACCTACAGCTGACCTCCAGCCAGCAAATGGCCGCCAGGCTTCCCTGTGCCGCGGGCGTTTCACCTGCCGGATCTGCCGCGGACAGATCCGTTAGTCCACGTCGCCCTACAGGACCTCACACGGAGTGGGGCGTTACCGTTATGCTGTTGACGATTAGATCCTTCCTCTCGGCAACGCGAACAAAGTTCCCACGCCGGTACCCGGATAGGCTGAGCCTCGTGTGTGCCTGTGCCTGATTCATCGCATCCGGTCGCCGGACGATCACCTTGCCGCCAGGCCGTATTCCTTGCGCCTCGAAGCATAGTAGTTCCCCACAAGATGCCTTAACCACTCATAAATAGTTAATCAGTTAGTTACACAAGCCGGCCACAACGCAAATTACGGATATCTGTCACAGCGGTCAAACCACACAGTATTCAGAATATTTAACCCACTCAGTTCAACATCATTGGTTCATGTCCTTCCAATAGCTGTATTACGATAGGCACTGATGACAACTACACTGGTCAAGGTTTAGATTTAGCGCAGGCAAGGATGCATGCAATATATTCCAATGTACTTGAACGACAGAACTTAACCGACAACTTAGCACGCCGTTGATATCTGCTTCGCCCCCCCCCTCCCCCGATGTCCTGGCCAAAACTTCATAGGGCCTCATCCCAGCTGACCCTCCCGGTTGGGCAGAATCTGGAAATTCCACAGCTTATTGATTTATTATTTGCGTTTAACGGCGCGCCGACTACAGGGTCATTTGGCGCCCATTCCAAAGTTTAGTTGGAAACTAACAACCAACATCAACTTGGGATTTACTTTCAACATCAACATCAATTTAGGATTTACTTGAATTTACTCCCACGGACCTTCGCACCATTTAAAGGTAGCTACGTTTACAAGTTTCACCATATTCACCTGGTTTCTGGTATGTATGCCATCAAAATGTTGTCAACATGCATCACTTATTGCGCATTCTAGAGCCATCATCTGTCATACTGCTGTGTCACTGCCATCACGGGTTCTGATATCTTAGCCTAATATTATAAACCGCCTTGAAAATTCAATTCCGTGACACTGGTGGCCGGGGTGAGCTTAGAGCATGTGCAGCGACTCGAATTATGTCCCAACACGGTGCAAGATACCAATACCGGATAATACTCCAGTGACTGAGCTATCGTGGCGAAAACATCACAGAGATAAACGCTTCTACTCGCGGATGTGCACCAGCGTCATTTGGACAGGCATTCTACAGTTATAGCATGCCGCGGGGCGACACCCTAGCAGCACACAGCCGAGAGCGGAGCGCCATTGCATACCCTCCCGCTCCGAGTTTGGATGAGCCACCGTTTCTCCCGGAGGACGGGGTGTTTGTCGACACATCATGTTGGACTCAGCGCCGCACCTGAGCGGCGTTCTCACGGTGCGGGTTTCCGGTGGCGCCGCGAGCAGATTCCAACGTTGACGGCGGGTGCTGCGCCGCAGTCTGGCGGCGGCGGCCGCTCGGCAATAACGGCAAAGACGCGCCGATCGCCAGGTGCCCCGTCGGCCGGGTGGACCGGCCGACCCGTCATCCGGGTGGACCGGCCGACTCCCCTCATCTCGATGTACTCGGCGTGTTCGACAGCCGGTGTCGGTGCCGACGTGACGTCACCGCCGACCTTTTTTTAAATTAAATAATTTTTTTTTTTTTTTATTTTTTTTAATTTTATTTTCTTTTTTTATTTTTTTTTTTTTTTTTGTGACATTTTTTATTTTTTTTTTTAAAATTTTTTTTATTTTTTTTTTTACCCCTTTTTTTTTTTTTTTTTTTTTTTTTTCTTCCTTTTTTTTTTTTTTTTTTTTTTTTTTTTTTTTTTTTCTTTTTTTTTTTTTTTATTTAAAAAAAATTCAAAAAAAATTTTTTTTTTTTTTTTTTTTTTTTTTTTTTTTTCCCCTTTTTTTTTATTTTTTTTCTCTGTTCTTAAACTCAAGATTTTATCCCCACAAGAAGGAAAATAACTGCCGCCGACCGGTGGCGTCACGTCACGGGGTGGCACGTGATGGCCGTGGCGACGTCAGATGCTCCGCTGCCGGCTGGCCATCCCGGCTGCATTGTTCTCGCGCCACGGTGCGGTCGACAACGGCCGCTCACATTCGCCACTCACTATCACTGCCTTACACTCACCGCCCCGATTTTGGTTTTCACGGTCACCGCTCACATTTGTCGCTCACGTGCTGTGTTCACTTTCATTGCTCACATCCATTGTTTGCACTTTCCGGCCTGATACAGCTCGCATTCACGTTTCATGCACATCCATCACCAATGTGCTCGAACTATTTACAGGTCGTGAGAGGAAACAATGAGAGACGATGACCTGCAACCAGTAACCACTTTGTGTTGGTATTGGTGGGGGGGGGGGAGAGGATTCTATCTATTTCCCATTTAACACGCGCCCTGGAGGGACTCAGAAAATTACGCGCACTGGAGGGGGGGGGGGGCGGATTCCGCCCCCCCCCCCTAAGATCTCGGCTCCTAATAAAGCTAGAGGAATAAAATTCGCAGGGTGGATGGGTACGGTAGTGAACTCTATTGCGTGAAAATGTCATGGCCTAAGGTCAATATCTTCAAGGTCAAATGAGGTCACATTTGTCAAAATGTTCTTGTTTTGCGTGGCTTGGCTTGTCATTGTTATGGATCGCTGTGATCGTGTTTAAATGCTTGAAAATTGGCATCAATGATGTTTTGGGCATTACTAATAATGCAATACAGATGCTAGACCCGACATTTGACCTCAGGTCACCTATATAGCAGCACTTTATCAAGTCAGTTACCTGTTCCAGTTACCGGAGCCGGGCCGCCCGCCCGTCGGGCAGCTCGGCGCAATCGGCTTCGCGAAAAAAGGAGTGAAGTACATGAATAAAGTATGGAAACATAATGACAAACAGTACAAATGACAAACAGTAGTGCATTTATGACAACATTCCAGTTGACCAAGTTTGGTTCCATTAACCTGTCATGAACTTGACCTGACCTGACCTCGGTGACCTAACATGATCTTGTAACTATATAGCATATCAATATACATCAAACAAGTCGTTAGTGTTGCAAAGAACACTTCCCTTTTGCGGATATACGGGAAGCGCATCAGCGCCGATTTTTGTGGTCTGGCGCTAAGAATATTTTTTTACTTTAACGGCCCCTAACTCGAAAAATTATCGGCGGATTTCCCTTTTCTTGCTTTAAACGACGCGCCGGTCATTTCTAAGCAGGTACGCAGAAAATCGCGTATATCGACCGGTAAAATCTGCAGTTATGTACGAAAAACCGGAGGGGTGGGCGGATTTCGCCCCCCCCCTCCAGTGCGCGTGTTAAAAGGACGGATTCTACCAAGCACCAGGGAAAAAAACCAAGATACTCCTTCACCATACCTTACCAGAAATTGATGCTGCTGCCAGCTCCTGACAACAATGTTCACGATACACGGCACCGGCCCGGAAAGTTGGCGGGATGCTCCTGTCCCGGCTGCGGGGATGGGCTGTCGTCTCCTCTGCCCTTGCCTTTCCTCCATCTTCGTTTCTATCCTATTTCCATCATGGATATCCAGTATTAGTCAGTTATTGACACACTGGCCATATGACGCTCTGTGTACGCCCGTCCGTCGAACCGACGAATGACACGCGTCGCCCACGCCCAATGCCCAACGGTCCCAGAGAACCAAAGTGTGTGGCATACCACCAACCACCAGTCTAGCCAAGCTTGTTTGGGCTGATTCGCCCCAGCTCTGTAAGGGTACACAAGAGCTTATCATACCAGCATACCATCCCAACGGTTCTGATCCAGCGTTCAGCGATCAGTGTCCCTGGCCAGATGTAATATGGCCTTGTCTGAACGCACAATTTCAATTGGTTCGTCCAGCAATAAACGAAACACGAAGTGTTACTGCGATGCTATTTACTCAGCATGCAGTCCAAACGGGAGCGCTGGACCTGTGTCGCCCGCTTGGAGCGTATGAATCCTCCACAAGGTATACACATCCCAAACCAGTGCATACATGGGGGATTACAAAGTCACCAGCGACCAATTGGCATGAGAGGTTGGCGGTTCTATATGGCTTAGCAGTGGACTGTATCGTAAAATAACTCAAGCTCCTCTTCTTCTTTGAACGCACGCGTGGGAAGAAGCCCACCGACCGTGCGGGGCACAGACGGGCCATTGGATCGTCTTCTGCTTGGTGTTGACATCGCTGCGGATGGCCGAGCACGTCACGGGTCCGCCACAAAGCTGGTCCTCCGGTCGGCCAGCTTCGCATCACGTATTTGTTGCCGCTCGAGCGCGGCCGTCCCGGATGCGACCGGCGGACCTTCTGACCTCTGCCAAATATGCCGTCACTCACAGCGCTCGGCTCGGCTCGGCACGGAGAGCGAGCCGCGCTGGCCGGCCAGCCGGACCTTGGCAGCGGCGCACCTCACACACACAACCTTCGACACCACCCTATCCCCCTCCACGAGCGTCTGGTGGTGGTGGTTTGGTGCTTTAGGTAGCATGGTCGTCTCTTGCCCATCTCCCCTGTTACTGCTCCCGAACATCACCCCGAGAACGTCGCTTACCTCCACGTCTATCACGCTCAGTTGGTTGGGGTTTCGGCGCATCACTCAACTTGTGACACTTTTCCAACATCGGAGCGTCATCGAAGTAGAGTAGTGAACACGCACCGGTCGTGAGGTTGTGAGCACGCATCGGTCGTGAGGTTGTGAGCACGCACCGGTCGTGAGGTTGTGAGCACGCATCGGTCGTGAGGTTGTGAGCACGCACCGGTCGTGAGGTTGTGAACACGCACCGGTCGTGTAGTTGTGAGCACGCACCGGTCGTGAGGTTGTGAGCACGCACCGGTCGTGAGGTTGTGAGCACGCATCGGTCTTGAGGTTGTGAACACGCACCGGTCGTGAGGTTGTGAGCACGCACCGGTCGTGAGGTTGTGAGCACGCACCGGTCTTGAGGTTGTGAGCACGCACCGGTCGTGAGGTTGTGAGCACGCACCGGTCGTGAGGTTGTGAGCACGCACCGGTCGTGAGGTTGTGAGCACGCACCGGTCGTGAGGTTGTGAGCACGCATCGGTCTTGAGGTTGTGAGCACGCACCGGTCGTGAGGTTGTGAGCACGCATCGGTCGCGAGGTTGTGAGCACGCACCGGTCGTGAGGTTGTGAGCACGCACCGGTCGTGAGGTTGTAAGCACGCATCGGCCGTCCGACAATACCCGTCTCGGCCGGCACATTGTGACCGCGCCGCGTCCCTTCCAGGTGTGGCACTACTGCGACCAGGACGGCCACAAGCACTCGTTCCTCTGCCCGAACGGTACAGTCTTCAGCCAGGTGACGTTCATCTGCGACTGGTGGTTCAACGTCGACTGCAACAACGCCGTGCAGCTGTACGTCACCAACGAGGCGCTGTCACTGCTGCCGGCGCCGCCCGAGAAGACGTTCCCAGAGGACTTCAAAGGGCCCATCGTCGACTGGTACATCTACCAGCGGCATCAGGAGCGCGCCTACAGGAAGGTGGGTGGCAGTTTCCGTGTCACACTGTCAGAAATGTGGCACAGCAGGGTGCATCTAATTTCCGTTGTTGTCCGGCTCCGGTATGGGCCCAATTGGGGCGCGTCTGTATAAAACAGATCCTCACGCACGGCGCGGTGACGGGAGGCGGACCGCGTGGGAAGGTAAGCGGCAACCGCCCAGCCTCCTCCTCCTCTATGGCGTGAAAACGTCAATTTGTCGTACACAACGGGGATCCAAAGCGTTGCGCCATCAGTGAGGGGATTTATCCTCAGGTTCACCAGCTAACATCCACCGAGCGGCGGGTCGGAGACGAGGAGAACAATGAGTCATGCGCCGCGTGGCCCTTTGACGACACAGTCTACTGCAGCACTGCATTGTGCAGCGGCAACTCAATAGCCGGCAGGTAGGCGTATAGGTGCATCAGTTATGGCCCGGCGAGTATGGCCATACGACTGTCGGCCCTGGCCTTGATTCCAGCGGGAGACGCACGCGGAAGTGGGCAGCGCCGACACATGACCTGTGTCCGAGCCGACACGGCGGCGCAATGTGCCGGTCATGTCGCGCAGCGTCACCGTCACCGCCGCGTGCAGCCGACCAGGCGCCGATTGCCGGAGGCGGCGGAGGCGGCGGAGGCGGAGGCAGAGGCGGAGGCAGAGGCGGAGGCGGAGGCGGAGGCGGAGGCGGGGCGGAGGCGCAGACGGAGGCGCAGACGGAGGCGCAGACGGAGGCGCAGACGGAGGCGCAGACGGAGGCGCAGATGGATGCGCAGACGGATGCGCAGACGGATGCGCAGACGGAGGCGCAGACGGAGGCGCAGACGGAGGCGCAGACGGAGGCGCAGACGGAGGCGCAGACGGAGGCGCAGACGGAGGCGCAGACGGAGGCGCAGACGGAGGCGCAGACGGAGGCGCAGACGGAGGCGCAGACGGAGGCGCAGACGGAGGCGCAGACGGAGGCGCAGACGGAGGCGCAGACGGAGGCGCAGACGGAGGCGCAGACGGAGGCGGAGGCGCAGACGGAGGCGGAGGCGCAGACGGAGGCGGAGGCGCAGACGGAGGCGGAGGCGCAGACGGAGGCGGAGGCGCAGACGGAGGCGGAGGCGCATACGGAGGCGGAGGCGCATACGGAGGCGCATACGGAGGCGCAGACGGAGGCGCAGACGGAGGCGCAGACGGAGGCGCAGACGGAGGCGCAGACGGAGGCGCAGACGGAGGCGCAGACGGAGGCGCAGACGGAGGCGCAGACGGAGGCGCAGACGGAGGCGCATACGGAGGCGCATACGGAGGCGCATACGGAGGCGCAGACGGAGGCGCAGACGGAGGCGCAGACGGAGGCGCAGACGGAGGCGCAGACGGAGGCGCAGACGGAGGCGGAGGCGCAGACGGAGGCGCAGACGGAGGCGGAGGCGCAGGCGGAGGCGCAGGCGGAGGCGGAGGCGCAGGCGGAGGCGGAGGCGCAGGCGGAGACGGAGACGGAGGCGCAGGCGGCGGCGGAGGCGCAGGCAGAGGTGGAGGTGGAGGTGGAGGTGGAGGCGGAGGCGGAGGCGGAGGCGGAGGCGGAGGCGGAGGCGGAGGCGGAGGCGGAGGTGGAGGCGGAGGCGGAGGCGGAGGCGCACGCGGGGGCGTATGCGGAGTCGGGGCGGAGGCGGAGGCGGAGGCGGAGGCGCACGCGGGGGCGTATGCGGAGTCGGGGCGGAGGCGGAGGCGGAGGCAGAGGCGCAGGCGGAGGCACAGGCGGAGGCAGAGGCGCAGGCGGAGGCAGAGGCGCAGGCGCAGGCGCAGGCGGAGGCGGCGGCGGCGGCGGCGGAGACGCCGGTCGCGTGCCACGACCGGCAGTGACACAACCGCGCAACAGTAGCGCGTCTGTCGCCGCCGCCGCTCACAATGGACCCGCCGCCGGCACGCCGTTTACGACAGCTGCCGCCTGTGCCGCTGCCGTCGCCGGCGACGTTACCTCACCGCGCCAGCAGCACCGCGCACGGCGACGCCGACCGTCGGGCCCGTGCGGCGTGCTGGCATGCCCAGCGTCCTTCACAATTACCATATGCCGTACGTGCGAGCGGGTCAGATGGTGGCCAGTTAGTTCCATCCGCCTCCACGCGTAAGAGTGTCGCGTGACTTGCATAATCGGTGTGCAAAGTGTAGATAGTGCATGTCCACGCATCATCCACCAGAAGCCGCCAGCCCATGACAATGATCACGGCTCGAGATCCTGCTACGAGCCATCGTAGCCACCCGCAACCCGCCGCAGCCATCCGACTTGGCCCAGTGGAGCAGCCAATCGCGTACAACCATCATAAGCAGCAGCAGGATGACAACACTGCGACCTTCAACACGCCCTGGGGCCAATGAAATCGGATTCGCACGCGATCCGCGCAGCCCCGTACAGCCTGCCGCCGCACAAAAAAAAACGCCAGATGTCCATGCGTTCTTCACACCCACCAATGCATGAAGCCTACTGACTAAGCCAAGCCGTGTGTTCACACACTATTCAGTTTGCCGCACAGTCGCGCCGCCCGAATGGTCCCGAGCGCCGTGTGGTGGACACTGGAGTGTCTCTCCGTGGCAGTTCGGGCAGCTCGGCGGTGGCTCGGTGGTAGCTCGGTGGTGGCTCTGTGGTAGCTCGGAGGTATCTCGGTGTTAGCTCAGTGGTTTCTGGGTGGTAGGTGGGCGGTAGGTCGATGGTAGGTCGGTGGTAGGTCGGTGGTAGGTGGGTGGTAGGTGGGTGGTAGGTCGGTGGTAGGTCGGTGGTAGGTCGGTGGTAGGTCGGTGGTAGGTGGGCGGTAGGTCGATGGTAGGTCGGTAGTAGCTCGATGGTAGCTCGGTACTAGTTTCATGGCAGCTCGATGGTGGCTCGATGGTGGCTCGGTGGTAGCTCGGTGTTAACTCGGTGGTATCTCAATGGTTGTCGGTGACGGTTGGTAGCTCGGTGGTAGCTCCGTGGTAGCTCGGTGGTGGCTCGGTGGTGGCTCGGTGGTGGCTCGGTGGTGGCTCGGTGGTGGCTCGGCGTGCTATAGTGTGCCCCCACCGACCGACAAACAGCCGCCACGGGCGGGGTTGCCACGCGTGGCCTGCCTGACCCGTAGCGATGGCCGGCGATCAGCGCAGCTCAGGTCCGACCCGTTACATCACGAACGCCGGTCAGACGGCCGGGTCCGTGTCAGTAGGTGATGGGTAACGACCGACCGCTGGACGGCCGGGTCCGTGTCAGTAGGTGATGGGTAACGACCGACCGCTGGACGCCGGTCAGTCGGCCGGCTCCGTGTCAGCAGGTGATGGGTAACGACCGACCGTTGGACGCTGCGCTGCAATGCGCCGGCCCGCAGCCGCCAGTCGTGATCCCGACCACAGCGCACCGGGACTGCCGCACGGCTCGTCGTTTCACCGGTTGTTATTATTTGCAGGAGAAGTTCCTGAAGCAGCTGGAGAGGGGCAATCAGCAGAAGGCGATCAGATTCCTCGAGACACACGACTTCCCGCCGTGGTTCACCCCGCGTGACAAGGCGCTCTATCTGAAGCTGAAGGCGCTGGAGCGCAAGTCCAAGCGCCATCATCTGACGCCGCTGCACAGGCCCGTCAAAAAAGAGCTCACGCAGTACGCGCCGCGGTGGTGATCGTCGAGCCCCTAGCGAGATTACGGGCAGACACTGAATCGCATTGCCGGCGCCAGATGGTGGGCCGGTCGCCACATGTGCCACAAACATTCGCGTGTGATACCTTCGCCGTTCTGTTACTAGGGTCTGTGATGAGTGTAGCGCGTGTGTGGTGAGAAAGACATGTCGTGCCTAGATTAGCCTGGATGTTTGTTCGGATGAGACACAGTGCATCAGGGATAGCCTGTGTGCCATCGCCACGGAAATTGATTTCAAATGTTAGGGTCCAATCGTGCTCGTAGACTGCAGAGATGGAGGTGGGTCACACAGGTCCGGAAACTGCCATGTCGTGGGATCGCCAAGGTTTTAGCTAGTTCAACAAACCAAATCTGCATTATCATAAATATATGCTACTATCGACAATGCCTTCTGATCCACTCGTGCTGTCGAAGCATTAATGACATGTGCCCTAGACGAGAACCATGATACATATAGGATGAGTATATGTACCGACATCTCGACACGAGTTTCAACATAACTGCATACAGACATCGTATGCAGTTATATATTTACATTTATTAGATGTATTCATACATACACACACAAACACACATATATATATATATATATTTATATACATATATATATATATATATATATATATATATATATATATATATATATATATATATATATATATATATACATATATACATATATACATATATACATACATACATACATACATACATACATACATACATACATACATACATACATATATACATATATATATATATACATATATATATATATATATATATATATATATATATATATATATATATATATATATACACATATGTGTGTGAGGCCAAATGTGCACTTGGCGAATTTGCATGGAAGTCCTCTCACTTTTATTGCCAACTAGAAGAGATAAAAACAAAGTGAGCCCAATTGCGGCTGTGTAAATCCAACGAACAGCATACTGTACCAAGATGGCCCGTGCTTATATAGGGTGTGTATATATATATATATATATATATATATATATATATATATATATATATATATATATATATATATATATATATATAAGCAGGGTGCAATACCTACTTATCTTCATGTACTTATGCACAGAAGGCTAAATAATATGGGGAGGTACACTTTTGAAATGCATATACTCGTTCGAGTTCTTCTTCAATTATTCCTTTCAAACTGGTGACGGCATTCACTGTTTTCCCATGCTGCCTACTGCGGCGTATTCATTTAATGCTGACATAAACCACATGTTCCATTAGCTCTCGCCCTACGATGGGGGAGGAGGTCGAAGCCTCCTCCCTCTCGGTTTTTAGGAACTGGTCGGAAAATGATGTCAGCTTGTTATTGAAACTTCTCCCATCCGTGACAGGACGAGACATTCCCATTCATTTGACACCCTCCCTGAAAATTCCACGTGTTTGACACGTCAGATAATGAAGAAAAATCTTCGTTTTCAAAGGTATGTATGCTAATATCGGTCACATTTTGCAATATCTATAACATTACTTTATCACTTGAGAGATTAGCTTAGGGTTGCATGGCCACACATATACCTCGAAAATGTCGTGAAATGCGTGTCTGAAATGAAGTCACAGATAGTGAGCTTCACGTCAAGTTGGCATGACAACATCAAGATATGGACCTTCAGATGCACCGTTTTCCAAATGCAAACATTATTGATGTTCCAATGGTATCAGAAGTATTTGCAGGGAAAAAGTGGTATCAAAGTTCCTACAACATAAAAAGGCGAAAAAATAAAAGCAACATAATGACCAACGCGCACGATTGGAAAACAATCCTGTCTTGGATTTTGTCATCCAGAACAGTATCATCTTTTGAGAATTGCACTCTTTTCTCTAGCCGAAAGGCGAATCTGGCAATGCGATGGTCTCTGATATTGCAGAGACCAATTGCACTCTGATGGTCTCTGATAAAATGGCACACCCACATAGGTTCTTAAAGCCGGTGTTTTATTACAGCATCAGCACGCTGTAAATGTGTGGAAGACAATTAGGGCTACATCTCTCCTTTCCCGACTTGTTTCACTCGACTTGTGCTATTTATGTTATTATTTATAAATTACAACGTAAAATAAAGTACCATGAAGTCAAGAAATTAGTTCCGGAAAAACCTTTCTGAAGTAATGTCTGATGTTTGGTGTAAGGAAGAGTAGTTCCGATGAGAAAAAAAACACAAAATTTGTGGCTCGAAAATCATAATCTCCAAATCCAGCAACGTCACAGTACAAATCATAACTATATGTCCAATACTGGGTGCGGCTGAGCTTAGACAACTAAGCGCCTATCACGTCCTGGATACAAAACCATTGCATTACACACAAACGAGGCTAACGTGGCCTCCCACTTGGCGACACTGTGCGGGACGGATGAATTTCGCTCAGTTTTTTTTGTCGTATCGAGTCGTATCCAAACGTGTGTATTTTGTGTTCTGCAGCTTGTAACTTCCTTACTATTATTTGCATACACGCTTGCCAGTCCGACTCTTCGGAGAAGCATTTAGGAAGACATGCTGTCATTATACCATGTCTGTCAAGTCACGTCGGGCATTGATATACGACTACACGGTGATCACATATCACCAGAATTGGTGATATACGATAGGTAGCTGTTCATTTTGTTCTTGGAACCCTTTATGCTCGATGTTTCAGAAAATCAGTGAAAATGTATGACTTTCGGAAGTTATATACTTCAAATAAAATTATGTTGATTACAGCGATGATGATGGAACACTTAAAATTATACTCCCTTTGAAAAGCAGTGGCATTTATATTGAACGGAAAACTTTGAGGGCACTCTTGAACAGGGTTAAATTTGTGCTTTGTAATCCTCGATGTGGAGATAAAAATGTGTGGGTAATCGAATATGGAGAAGATACTTTTCTTCGAATCTGTGACATTAGCTCAGTTTGCATCTTCAAGTGAATCTTGAGCACTTTATCACAGAGCAGTTCATCGTCAGATACACCATTCCACCTTGAAATGAGAAAAGTGAGAGGATAATATTCTGGAGAGGACAATGTTCCGGATGCTAAAGATCCACGAAGAGCCTATTTGTCCAACCCTTCACTTGAAGATATTGGCTCCTTGCTAATTCCAAATAAGGTATTTCCCAAACTTTCACGAAACATCGCATACCACGCCCGACGTGAATTAAGAGGCTTGACTTGGCGTGGTCGATCAGCCATGCACGCTACTAGGTAAAATCAGATGTCGACATACTTTTGCAGATGTTACACTCTGGGCCTTAGCTTGCGACTCTTCTCCAAATAACTTCCGGTGAATACTGGATGAAGTTTCCATTGCCCGGTGTTTCGGGACAAACTGCCTTTACTTTTTGTGCTTTGAATTTTGACCTTGGCCTTGAAATTTGAACTTCAACCCGCCCTGGAGGGTCACTGGTTAATCGAGGTGTAACAATGCATACTACTTGATTCGTGTAGTGATTGGCCACGCGCTGGTTGTTTGTCCAGAGTCTCCAGCATAATTATGGCAGAATGACGAGGAGCTGGGATTTTCCCCTTCCCCTTCCCTACCCCTACCACATCATCGGACGGAAGACTGGCGAGATGCGCTCAGCAGAAGCAGACAGCCGTCCAGCCGGTGATATCCGCACACACCCCAGGCACAGCTGCGACCCCGGCGGGTTCAGGTCACGTGCACGGCGTATAGCCGTCCTGCCGATAATATTCGCACACCCCAGGCACAGCCGCGACCCAGATTGGACCAGGTCACGTGCACGACTAATAGGAGTCCTGCCGGTGATATCCGCACACACCCCAGTCGTGCCCCTGGCTGGCCCAGGTCACGTGCGCGGCTTATAGCCGTCCTACCGGTGATATCCGCACATACCCCAGTCGCGCCCCCGGCTGGCCCAGGTCACATGCGCGGCGTATGACCATTCTGCCGCCGACCTGGACACATGTGCACGGACCGGAGCGGTATCTGCCGACCGGGACTTACCTTAGCGGCCAGGCGGAGGCGGGCGAGCGTGGTGCGAGCTCGCTCGGCGGCTTGCTCGAGCTCAGGACGGCGCCGCTTGTTCTGAAACCAGCCGACACCAGGGTGGTGGGTCACTGGAACTGCTGTCTCACGCGGCACAGCACAACACAGCAAAGCACGGTACATGAACACAGCGTAGCACAACAAAACCAGCCGACACCAGGGTGGTGGGTCACTGGAACTGCTGTCTCACGCGGCACGGCACAACACCGCAGAGCACGGTACATGAACACACAGCGTGGCACAACAAAACCAGCCGACACCAGGGTGGTGGGTCACTGGAACTGCTGTCTCACGCGGCACAGCACAACACCGCAGAGCACGGTACATGAACACAGCGTAACACAACAAAACCAGCCGACACCAGGGTGGTGGGTCACTGGAACTGCTGTCTCACGCGGCACAGCACAACACCGCAGAGCACGGTACATGAACACAGCGTAACACAACAAAACCAGCCGACACCAGGGTGGTGGGTCACTGGAACTGCTGTCTCACGCGGCACAGCACAACACCGCAGGGCACGGTACATGAACACACAGCGTAGCACAACAAAACTCGGCACCGCGCCAGAGCACAACACACTACAATATGATCACGCAGTATAGCATAACAAAACGCTGCAACGCACTGCACGGTACAAGAGAACAACACATTGGGCGGCATGGCACTGGGTGGTGGGACACAACACAGCGCGGAGGGGCACAACATAGCGCACAATAATACACAGACAAGAAATTGATGTCACATATGCCAACATAATAAGCAAAATGCAATTTTACACACAATCATAAAGTCAATGCAGACGAAAATTGACATTATAAGATACAAAATGCAAAACAAAAATGACACAAAAATGCATCTAGTAGGTACTGCACACTAGCGGATCCAGGGAGGGGCCACTCCGGCCATGCCCCCCACCCGAAGCGCTTAAAAGGGGGGGCATGGTGTTTTTGCCCCCCCCCCAGAAACCAACAGAACCAACTAAATTAAAATGCAGTAACATTTGCAGAGGTTAAAAAATAGCGTCTGGACGAAAGAATCTCCAATTTTAAAGGTTTTTTAATTGGAAGCCAATATGGTAGCATAGTTCATTCTGACACACATCGAGGGTTCCATGCTGCTCAAGTTCTGCTTACAGCAAGAGTTGACAAAATCTGATCTGCCAGTGTGTAAACGTGCACGAACGTTGACGTGGTGCAAGACGTTGAACGTGAACGTGAACGTTTTGGTAAACAAGAACAAAAATCCTGTAACTTAGAAACGGTGGAGGTTGGCTGGGGCCCCTACACCGGGTCCCGGCCACAGGAAATTATGTTGTCATTAATTATTGTAAAAAATGGTCCCCTTTGACAAATAGTGGTAGAAATCCGATGTTTTTAACCAAAAACAGTGGGAGAATGGGCACCCTCCAAATCCGTTCGACCCCTCCCTTGATGCAATTCCTAAGTACGCCACTGGGGGAGGGCGAGGGGGAGGGGGGCTGACGCCGAAAACTGAAAGTTCCCCCCCCCCAACCGGTGGGCTAGATCCGCCAGTGGTACTGCAAGACGCTGTCCCCAAAAATAGCCTCTTTCCACAGGGAAACCAGGGACTTCCATCAAACCATATTAATATAAGACGGAGCGGTACGACCCTCACCCGATCACCAATCGGTTCCAGTGCCCATATCGGGGCCCCGCCACTAGCCACCGTGCCCCTGTGCCCGCCCAGACGGTGCCAGTGCGACCCTGACCTTTCCCTTATCAGCTCCCCCGTGCCCCTTGTCTCGCCCGAGAGGGAGCGGTACGACCCTGACCTGGCCACTGATCAGCTCCACCGTGCCCCTTGTGCCCGCCCGAGACGGTGCAGTGCGACCCTTACCCTTTCACTGATCGGCTCCACCGTGCCCCTTGTGCCCGCCCGAGACGGTGCAGTGCGACCCTGACCTGGCCACTGATCAGCTCCACCGTGCCCCTTGTGCCCGCCCGAGACGGTGCAGTGCGACCCTTACCCTATCACTGATCGGCTCCACCGCGTGCCCCTTGTGTTCGCCAGAGATCGAGCAGTGCGAGCACACTGCCACGTCATCGTCGGAGCAGTAGTACTCGAGCGGCCGTGCGGGGTGCAGGGGGCAGCAGCGCTCGGCGGTGGCGCCACCGTCGTCAGAGGTGGCGCTGACGGCTGGCAGCGGCACGTGGCGCGCCAGCAGCCGCGAGGTGCGGTGGATCTGCGGCATGCCGGGCGACAATGACCATTACGCGTCATACAGCTGACCGGTGGCAAAAGCACTGTAACGACAGCATGAGTAAGGCCACCAGCCATACTGTTTTCTCCTCGTAAGCTAGGTTTGTAATAGGAAACCGTGGTGGTGAATTAGAGTTCAATTACACGTCATCCATTTGCATCACACAATACGAAAAACAAATGTTCGCTCAAAGCTACACAAGCTGTTGCATGTAGCATGGAAGTTCATGGTAGCTCAACGTTCAAAATTGCGAAGCCAAATTGTGTCAAGTGGAGCACAAGTCATAAAATCGTTAGATGCTCAATATCTTTTTGCACCAACGTTTCGACATAAGTCATAAATCGACATATTGAAACGTTTGTGTTAAAACATACAATATGCAATGATCAGGGGGGCAGAACGCATGGGGCGCTGGGGCGCTGCCCCCCCCCTTGCGCGAGCAAGGGGGTCACGCCCTTAGTGAGCTCAATAAAATTGTGCTTACACTCCCTAGCTTCTTGCTTGCTGGTGGGTCGGGCAGCACCTCCCCGGGAGGAGCGCCACAAATTAAGAAAAATCAGTGGGGTGAACTCAGACCTCGGTTGCTCCTGCAAGTGCTGCATCCTGACAGTTAGGTTATGTAGGTACGTCTAGACAACATGTTCATAATTTTCTGGATATTTCTTCAGTGCGTCTAATGGTTCAAAGGGAAATATTGTCCGGGTGCACAGCACGCTTTGCTCGGCAGCACTACTAAAGTTCACTAAGTGATCTTGAAGCGATATCTGAAACTGAAGCTAAGGCCACTTCATCCGGGTAACATGTGCCCGGTGATGGATTCAACGGATCCAATGTTGACATGCTTTCTGGGGGTCAAAATTATTCCACCATCTAAGAAATTAACAATCTTGGAGATAAATTCGCAAATCCAGACCGAATTCTATATTTTCGGCATATTTAATCATCGCCGTTTCTTCAGTGAAAATTTCTTAAACATGACCTGGGATCCGGGGGGGGGACCAGATGCATGTCCCACAGAACGGCGTCCCCCAGGTCGGCTGCAGCCTCTCCTTTTCCTCTCTTTTCAGCCAATGTCATCTCGCTGAAGAAAAAAAGGGCCTATTGGCGAGTTCTGAGTTCACAGAGTTTATTTTCCTTAATTTGTGGCTCTCTAATCGGAGAGATGGTGCTTGGCCCACAAGACGAATGTTCCGCATGTAAATTCCTTGGCCTGTTCTTGCTTCAACCATGTAATTCGTAAGATTTTTTGGGGGAGGGGATGGGGTAAGCGTGCTTTAAGATCACACAGACCTGACCCTTGGCGTCAGTTATTTGGGCTTTAGGGCGGATCGATTTCATTGATCATGTGGCCCTTGTAGTTATAATTGGAAAAGCATTGCTTTGTGTTTGTGAATGGCAACTAAGGCAACTAATTTTCTCGATCTGAAACAGAAAATTGTCTGGAAGCGATGATCTGACAAAGGCGTATCGAGTATGACAGTGTGCCCTTTTCGCGCTATCCAGCTGCACCAATGGCCATTTGGCCATGTTAGGCCAGTTATTGCACTATGTTGCGAAGTGTGCATATAGTTTCATGAGAGGCGCTCGCCTGACACAGGAAGGCGCATGCATTCTAAAGAGTAGCGCCCAGAATATACTAGTATACTAGTACTGTCAAGAAAGTGGTCATAGTGCCTCAGGAGAGTGCCTAAGTTTGCACTAGGGGTCCTGACTATCTGAACTATCTGAAACGGCGCCTTTAATTTCAACAAGGGCATTATCTGGCTCACGGAAGCGTTTGGCTGCGAAGGGAGCACTGGCTGGCTCAGGAGGGCGCCTGCATTCTTAAAGCCCCCACATCTCCAGAAGGAAGATGGTCTGCATCAATGGATGCCTGCATCAATATTTTCTGGTCGGAAGATGAACATATGTAGCCCATAATATTCCGAATATTAAGAAGAGCGGTGTCCGAATGGCCCAAGCGTCTCGCCTGGCATACATCCTCCTACATCCTCAGGCACACAGCTGTCCGGGAAAGTACCAGCATTGGCATGACAGGCACCTGACCGTCACGGACGGGTGATAATGTTTTCCATCTTCCTTATTATTTTCCAGATTTTAGCTCGGTGGATGAACTCAACCGATTGGGTGGCCAGCTGATTCGACTGTAAGGACACTTGTCCACCCAGCTAACATGCTGCCCGAGGTCCTGCTCCCTCTTGGCGATGGTAGATTTCATGTCCTGGGACGTGCGTGCGTGCGTGCGTGCGTGGGACGTGCGTCCATTGCCGAAGGCGCTATGTTGTCCTGGACGATGGACGAAGTAATTCCTAGAATCGCTATTCAAAAAGTACGCATTTTTAATACCCGTTAAAATATAATAATTGCTAGAAATTGTTAACGTTCAAAATTCACCCTCTCAACAGTGCAGTTTTGATTCACGATGCAGTAAAAGCTATGAGGGGCACCTAATGAATCATGATTGTTGTAGCAAATAAAGGAATAAAGGAAATATAGTGATGGATAGCTTAAGTTAACAATGAGCCCATTTCTAAAACTTCGATAAACGTCACAAGCACAAATGTAAGTCATTAGTGCCCGTATTCCCTGAATTGTGCCAATTTAAACGGTAAGAGGGTCGCGTGGCTGGTTGCCTGGTCTCCCGTCCCGGGTAGCGGCGTAGAAGACCCACCAAAACCGCAGCTTGTGATTTCATAATTAACCACCACTAACGCTGTTCTCCCAGTATGTGAAAATAATTACGGAACAACGTGTAAGCAGATTACCTGATAATGGTTCGATCTAAAAAGTATGCATTTTGCTAGGCAGCTTCGGTGATAAATTATTCGTGAAATAGGGTGGAATATACCACTTTCTGAACACTGAATGGACATACCTACCAACGAAGTACCGACATTGTGCTTCACGATTATCCTTCATGAAGTCTTCATGCCTAATTTCCAACAGTATCGCGTTGATAGGTATCACCCTTGTACTCACCATTGTGGATTGTGATGCACGAACATCTCTTAGCATAATTACATGTAAGGGTCCCATGATCTGACCCATGATCTGGTCTGTTATACAATCAGTTGATAATGATGGGCATTTTATAACGATATCGCTAAAATAGTTATCCTTAAATTAAGTAGCACAAACCAAAGGAAAAAGGTGCACGTATGGGTACGCTGTTGGACTAAAATTGTGCTTGAAGGACGTACAAGTCATGTTAAGAAACATAGTCTCCATAGCGAATTTCATCATCATATTGTACCCGTTTCGACATCTCACACCTAACGAAAAACCGTTATTTTAACACTGGGCAGCTTAGACATTGGACTTCGTCTTAGCCAGCTTGTTGCGGACCCAATATATTTGAAGTGCGAAGTCATCCTTGTGACAACACCAACAAATCAGAAGATACTCGCCGACCAGGAAGCAATTTTTTAAACATTGCTGTCAAATGTTTGGTCTGCTTCCCGGAACACCGATATTTTAAACTATAACCGGAACTGAAAATCACCAATGTTCACCAAAAACATTTCGCGACAGAAAAATAACAAGTAATAATTAAAAAGTAACAAGTAGTAATAATTAATGGCGCACAACTATTGAATAATTGTATCTTGCTTCATATTACACAATATAGCATCGAACGGTGATGGACAGTGTGTGCATCACAATCTAGGTCATGGTGAGACTATGAATCGGAACAAAATTTGTTCAACAGGAAGCATAATGATACAGAACGATCAGTGAATACCAGGTGAAATATCGCTGTATAACGAGCATCATGGGGGAATATATTTGAGCAGCCAACCAGCTTGCAGGTCGGACACCAGCAGCAGCAATCAGTTGTAAGTGGCGGTACTAACTTTGTTAAAGCAGCCTTCGCAGAAGCGACAGTCCTCACACTTGGAACACAACAGGGAGCCGTAGTTGATGGCGCATTCGTCGCACTTCTCTGCGAACAACGCCATGACGAGTTAGACAGTTCAATTTCGAATTACGTCGAGCATGACTTGGTTCTACATTCGTGTTACACTCAAACCTTCGGGAGTGGGGAGGGTAAGCCGAAGCTGGATTTATCTTAGCCCTGTCACCTTTTCAAGTGAAAATATACGGAAAAGCTTACAAAGGAATTCAAAATAGAACTACATTTCCTCACACACCTGGAGTGAGATATTTTTAGAATTTTCGATTATCCACATCAATGATCACTAAACACTCAGCAGCACGATCGTCATGGAGCATGCTAGGTACGCGAGCAAACGCACAGCACGGGCCAAAATCACAGACATCACAAATCCACTTCAGTCCTGATTGTGTGAGTATAGAAGAGCAACGACTGAATGGCACGGTGGTCAGGACAACGGTATGGTCAGATAGCACCCATATTTTGAATTGCTCAATTTGGTAGAATGAACACAATGATCAAGCCTGGTCCAAGCGCCCTATCAAGCGATTAGAGCAGACAGACACCAAGGAAATCGTCTTTGAAACGTGAGAATACGAGGACAATGCACATGAGCGAACTTCCCGCGATCGCATCCACCGACCTTTATCAGGAACCACTGGTCTCAGGACCCTTTCCGCGATGGTTCGCTTCCCTTTCTTCTGGGACACGAAACTCAGGGACTCCCTGTGGAAACAACGAGTTCTTCACACGGACAACTGCCATCAATGAGGCCCACAGTGGTCAATTGGTTAATGCAGTCGAATAGGGATCAAAAGGTTTCGCATGCAAAAAAAAACACTAACAGATGAGCTTCCACTCCATCCGCAAACAGCGACATAGTCGTCTTAATTCGCGTCAATTAAGACGACTATGTCGCACAAGACCCCAGGCTTTTCGTGAGCACGGAAAAACGTCAAGCGTTAGCTCTCCGGCTTCGCACAACTGATGGAGCACCTTTTTCAACCTTATGGTGTAAAAATGAAGACCGTCATGTCAGGTCACTGAGCTGCGACGTCATCTGAGAGAACATATCAAATCGATTTTTACTCAGACCGTGAATATCGGCAATTGACCTCACCGATCGATCCCAAATAGCTAACATTGGATGTGGTAGGATGATGGGGCAACCTAGCCAACCATTTTTACACAGCTCATAGACCTTTTTAAGACCAGTTGATTTTTTAAGTTAGTCGCTTTTGGTTTCCGAGTCGATCACCAAAGGCTGGAACGAAAACCTATGTGCTATAGACGTGAATATTTAACAACACACACAACCAATGGTCCATGAGCACTTTCGAGTTTCATTGTCGTGTAGCGTGCTTTAGGCACGTAAGATGTACTTAAATTTGCTCCATATTCCTCATAGGGTTAGCGTGGTATTTTCAAGTTGGAGAAGTTTCCGTTGTGTATATCGAAGCGTGGCTCTGCTCGTGTGGCAGCCAGCCAGGTGTGCGTGACACCATTTGAAAGCCTCAAGTGTTGACTACCTTTTGGGCACAATTTTCCAGTAGTCGGGTCAACATGTTGCCCGTCACATACGTGAACGTGGTGTGAGGTCAAATTGGTGATCTCCATTGACTTTGCATGTGAAACGGGTTTTCTGTCGGGATATTTTAGTGCAACAAATCGGCTCACTTTCAACCGGCATAGCTACCGAACCAACGGTCGGATCGACACGAAACCAACACCATAGTGCAGAGACAACAATCGCCCAGCTAGACGGGCCAATTGTTACCAGTTAACGTGGCACGAGCACACGTTGGAATCGTGAAAAGCGAAAGTCGGCTTTTGCAACGTTTTTCATGATTCGGTCTGCTGCTGGAAAACGACTCAAGATATCGAAACGGGACCACCTTCACCTCATGCTTCTGTATGCCGGCTACACTTGTCAAATTCACTATGGACACGTGCCGTGCACAAGTGCCGTGTCAGTTGCAAACGCCATGTGCATGTCGCGAATCATAAAAACGGTTCTCTTTACACGCCACTACCCCCGCCCCATGAAAGACATAGTTTTTGAACTAAAGGTCATCCCCAATTCGTACTCATCCCCATATAATTTGTATGTTTCCGCCGTCTCTAATTTGGCTACAATCAACGATGCCACGAAAACCTACAAGAACGGATTTTCGCTACAGATCCTTCGCTACACCGTTGCGGTGGAGATCGCTGTGGGCAACCTGTGTCTACATTTCCCCAGCTTCGGCAGTAAAGTGTTGAGACATGTGCGCACTGTCATGCCAGCCAAACCTCCGCGGGAAGGATTTCATTGAAATAAATATAAATATTTTCACCATGAAAATCGACGAATAAAGTCGATATCAGTCGCGAATCAATGAACAGATCGACACGAAACCAAGACCACTGTGTCGTTACGAGAACAGGCATGTTATTCCGCGGAGCGAGCAGGTTTTGTTCTTTAAATTTTATAACTTAATTTATGTCACTTATTTTTACTTAAAACACAATTGTTCCCAGTTTTCAAAACGCAGCGGAGCAAGTGTTGGTTATTTTTAAGTCATTATTTTTACTTCATCTTTTCTCCAAATTTCAAAATTCGAAATTTTTCACCACGCAGCGGTGTAAGTGTCCCAAGCACTTGTCCAGTATACTATTTATGTAAGAAGTATGCTTGTCTGCCTGTGGTCCTTTGCCTTTTGATTGATTACGATCGTGTGTGAGTGAAACTGTGAGTCGCATATGCTTGGAATTTTCGCACCCGCCAGAAAATGAATGGGCAATGTGCGTTGTCGAATTTCACTGTTGTGGGATGTGCACCGGGCGCGCGGCATGCGCGCAAAATTCGCGCGATATCCCCATTCGTTTAGCATGTTATTTGACAAATTCCAGACAACCGAAACCGGCGTATCTTGGCGCCCGGCACGGTTCACATCACGGGGAACGGGGGACAAGTGATATCACGTTAAAGCCCAAAATGTTGGCTATCCGTCGGACAAAATTTCGTTGCGATCGGGTCAATGTGCAGCGCGTAAGCGACATGGGGGTCGTTGTAGAACGGGTAACACTTGAATCCACCGTCGCCCATATGAATAGCACGTAAAAACGAAATTTACCGGTCAGAAAATGACTAATTTTCGTGTTCTTGTTGGAGCAAGTTCCAACCGCAATATCTCGACAACCAATGGACGGATCGACACGAAACCGACACCTCAGTGTTGTCACGACAATTGTCAACCCCGCCGTAGCAACTTTGTCCGGGCCACGCGCCTCGCGCACACGAGGGAGGCATGAAAAGTGAAAGCGACGTTATTAACCGTTTTTCACGATTGGGTGTGGTGCCAATAATCGGTTAAAAGTTGCGAGTAACCGTTACCTGCATTGCCTGGTTCCATGCACCGGCTACACTTTTCCCATTGACCATCAGCGACTGCAGTGTCACAATGGTCCTGCCATTGTTGCGAGAGTGGCACGGGTTTCGACCCGCAAAAATGGCTCCGCTTTCCAGTGCCACAATTCCACTGTCAGATGGCATTTTTGGCTCAAGTGGTATGCGTGCATAGCCTCAATCTTTGTGATGCGCACAGTACCTTTATATTTTTTCAATCGCAAATAGTTTTGTTGCAATCGTGGATGCCCGGACCGTTAATGGACTTCAATTTTAGCCGTCCCAAGCTGCTCCAAAATGCACTAAGGTCAACGATATGGATTTAGTTGAAAATTAGAATGACACATGCGCTGCCACGCGAACCAGGTTGCCTCAGGAAGGATCTTATGCATCGGAATAACTGGAGCATGAAAATGAATGAATGAAGACGGCTCCATTTAAACCGGCATAGCTTGCGAGCCAGTAGGCCGATTGACAGGAAACCAACACAACAGTGTAACTACGAGATATCGCCATTTTTCGCTCAGCGAAGCGAACGGGCCATTGCATTGCTTTTCAATTGGATGTTTAATACTAGGCACTTGCCGTAGGTATGAGATATGATTTGTATTCCGTTAGGGGTGTATGATCCTATTCAGTTGGGAGGGCTCCAGCCCCCCCCCCCCCCCCCTCCAACTTGCAGCTCAGCCCCCCCCAAACTTGGCAACCAGCTCCACCCCCCACCCCCTCCCACAAACTTTGGAGGTCAAACCCAATAAAAATTCAAGCAATGTTCCATAAATATCGACTACGACATGCTACTCGTGTTCAACCAAGGTAAGATTGCCCAAAATTGATAATGAGTGGTGACGATATTCTCGCGGTTCTTCTAAGTATTCTTTAGTGTTCGTGGTGACTGTCCTATTTGATAAATTGAAATAGTACAAGCAATCATATTCTAAGTATTCTGAAAACGATAATCACACTGGTCATTTAGGACTGATCGCAATGTGGAGTTTGATATGATGGTTACATGTTCTTCCTTTTGGTACTGTTTTTAATCCGTACTAATCGACGTAAATTTGAAGTAACATATATAATTATCATAAAAACAATAATGAATTTAGGCACAATGCGAAGCGAAAGGGTAAGAAGTCGTCTCAGCACTAAGTGGATTCTCCATATTCGGTATAAGTTTTTCGATTAACCATTTCGTGAATATTTTGTCGCCGGATAGGCTGAGTTCATGGAAAACTGGAAAAGAGGAAAAATGCTCATGAAATTAATGCTTTTTTAGATGGCAAAGTAAAGTGGCCCAAATCCGGGAGAAATTGGTCTTTGGGGGTACCCTAGGTTAATTGATCCAGGGCTGAGCCCCACCTCCGACTGATCTTGCGATCCTACACCCCTGTGACAGTTACTGCATATATCCAAGAATAATCTTTTCAAGTTCGACCCATGCACGTTCCCGATAGTCGGTGGCTGGACCAAAAAGACACCAAAACAGTGGCTAGACATTATCACCATCGATGGTAAAGCAGCAGCCAGTAACCACCTCCCGGAATCACGCCGGTTACGGCAGTCCCAAGTATAACTAATGCACGGCACACCGGCACTTGGTAGTCACAAAAACGGTGGCTAGACGTTAACACCACCACCAGCAGAGCAGCTGCCAGTTACCACCTCCAGGCGTCGTGGCAGTTGCTGCGGAATCCAAGAATACCGGTCTAAGGTGCTATTAGTGCACATCAGTGATTACACCAACGGCGGACAGGCGCTACCGCTGCCCCTAACAAGGAGATTGTCACCAGCTTATTACGTCATGCACGCAGTCATACAAAGCCAATATTCTCCATTATGACAGATATTCAATAACCAGTTCCGAAGTGCGGTAAATGTACGGCGGCATCAGCGTCAAGAACGATTCATAGATTTTACCACGAACCATGGAAGTGCAGCTGTGTCGCACCACTTCCCAGCATCCTTGTCAGTATTCCAAGAACCACTGTCCCCAGTACGGCAGATTGTCAAAAACAAGAACTGTTCTGAAGTGATAGATTACATCGGCTGCCTTGAAAATGAGTATCCGCAACGGTTCAGAACTGGGGAGATGTCGACAATTCGGCAATAATCGGTATGGGCACGAGGGGTCAAGGGGCAGCTGTGCTTACTCGTTCATGCGTTGTTTGACGTTCAGAACAAGACACCCATTGATGTACGCATCGGGAAGCTGTTCATTGTTTTGCACGTGCGTCACCTGAAACAAATCAAGGCCAGTAATAATTGGATATGTATTGATCGTGGTTTGCAAAATGATAGCAAAAACTAGCTTGTCCCATGCCAGTGGCATTAGCCAGGAGAAACCATTTACTGGCAAAACTAGTAACTTCTTAACAGACCACCATGGGTTGATATCTCTGGGATCAAGGGAACCTCCGGATCCAGGATCACAAACATGTCATTGTCTCCTCCACGAGGATGATGCGTCTGAATAGCAGTGTTTGCCAGGTGCCTGGTATTAACAAGTTTATGCCAACATCTTGCCAATCCTGGTCCTGATGTGGGTGACTATGGCTATACATCAAAAGTTCCACCCGCACATTCAACATGAGGAAGTGTCGCTGAGGCATCTGGATAGGATTCGTGAACGAACACTACCTACATTGATACAGACTGCTACCAGGAATATTAAACGCCATAGTTTGTCTCACGTAATTAACAGTAGCAGGTCTATAACAGTGCGACCATTCACGATGACGCATATATATGTGTGTGTGTGTATGTAAACATAGAGCCAGTGCAGCTGGTCGCCCTGACTAGCGACTATCTGCAGCCCATACCCCCTACCCACGCCACGCTGTTCCCGATGCGGCTCACCGATGACAGTTCGACACATGCTGTTTTCATGCCCCTACTTCATTGTAGAACGAAGACGTCACTTCGGTTCCAATTTCCACGAGTTGTACTGTGATGTTTTAGGTGACAATTCGGAGATCATCCAGACAGGTCAAATATGTCGATATCTCTCGACTGTTCAGTTCGACGTAATCTATCCCTTCCAAAAATAGGCTCATGCCGCCTAGTATAATGTGAAATAACGAGTTATGGGCGCTACATAACCAGTAGCAGTTGAGGCGCCCCTAAGCCCAAATAATCAGTCAACCATACCCCTATAAGGTGGCCAAATTCAGCCCTAACCAGCGCCATATCAGTCATGGTAGAACCAGGTTTACCGCTCGAGGCCTTGTTTGAGGTTGTTGAAGGTGCAAAATGACATTTGGGTTCCTTTGCAGTGAACACTACGGGGTCCACGGGTAGGGGCGCAGGCGAGCATCCAGTGGAGGAGGAAGAGGAGTAATGCATTCCACAAATTGTCTAGTACCGGACCTCTATGAACGGGTCATCGAGTCGCATTCACAGTGTCATTAGAACATCGAGGTACTGCAGTGGGAGGCCATGGTAGGCATGCACGATTAAAGTACAAACGGAGTGGTGATCTGGGACCAGGAATTCCCTATCCCACCAACAAAAAAGGAACTGAGTTGACATTGATTCTACCTTTAGTTTTGACCTTCGTCCATGGAGTTGACTGAATAGAATTGCATGGAAGGCCTTTCCTCCCTTCTAGTAATTTTGTGGAAACATCGATTATGGATTGGGGTCCCAACGGACAAATCGAAACGGAAGGTTTCCCTCGAGGAAAACCTTCCCCGGTTTCTCTCAAGTTGCAGACATGGGCGATCACGGAGGACGTATTCCTCAATGTCTTAACTACCAGATGCATGGCGTTGCGTGAAAACAGTTCACCTAAAATTCCTCTCGTCCCCCACGTGCCCATAAATCAACATCATGGGCTCATGGTGCCGTCCCTATGTGGCTCAAAATGACAAACACCATATGAAATATGGGAACTTTTAAAACGTTTCAAATGTGTGGACATGATTCAAGGCTGATTTAGTACTTCAAGTTTCAGTATAAAAAGAGTTGTAGCCCAAGCTGACTGAGTTTGAGCTATTATTACCTTGACCACGAACTGCCAAGACCTGGGCGATTTATCATTGGTAGGGGGGGGGGGTGCAGTTAGTCGCTTGTTCTAACGGACGGTGCTGTGCGCCATCAAAGTACGGTGAATCTTCGTCATGCCGCGAACTATGAATGACGCGGTCAGCTGACCAAGGGTCAGTCACTGGAGCACACGACCTTCGTGCAAGCCTGACTGACCAGGAACGATGTGTGCAGGGATGTCGTTGTAACTAAGGGGGTCACACAGGCTGGGTGTGACTGCACAGTATGTGGTTGTAACTAAGGGGTTGCACAGGTTGGGTGTGGCTGTACAGGACGTGGCTGCAACTGAGGGTTTGCACAGGTTGGTTGTAGCTGTACAGGATGTGGTTGTAACTGAGAGGTTGCACAAGTTGGTTGTAGCTGTACAGGATGTGGTTGTAACTGAGGGGTTGCACAGGTTGGATGTAGCTGCACATGATGTGGCTCTTTGCTGTGCTTCGCGAGCATGTAGGGAGTGACGTAAAGTTGACGTCACGGCCGACGCTTCATGAGATGGATTGGGGAGTCAAGGTGTTCTTAGCTATGAAGTTCAGAAGTACTAATCTGGGGAGGACAATTCGATAGTTACTGTGGTGAGCAAAAACACAGTAAGTGTGGGGGAGTAATATGGGGGCATGAGCGATTCCTTGTTCCCGTCAAATGGGTTGCATCGGCAGCTTTTGATGATATAACCACATGTTGGTTGTGTTACCATGATACCACCGCACACAAATGATCGCCACAGATAAAACAAACGACCATTCATGTATCACCCACACGCGTCCCCAGTCCATTTTTGGCATCAAACAGCATAGCAACCGTGAATGAATATAGTGTCGGATATCTTCGCAACGCAAAGTTAAAATTGTCGGCTTTCACCAGGTGTGCAAGGTCAAAAAGAGCGCAGTAGGATGTATAAATTCGCCACGTTCTATGACATTCACAGTATTTTATTCAGCTCCTGTAAACTCCATCAGAAAACAAGAGTACACTTCTGACATGTTTGGTTGTGTTGATGGGCCATTGCATCCTCCAGTATCTGGAATTGCATCGTGCGATGTGGGTGTTTCACTGTCGATAATAGTGACCATATGAAATGTGCACGATAGTGTTGAAGCTACAAGCACCAGACGGTTCTAAGCAAGAAATGCAGACTGCATAAACATTCATCTATGAGCATGATATTAAAATTCGTGAGGAAGAATGTCGGTTCCGTGTTCCACAAGTGGCATGTTTCACCAATTTTCATCACAAATTATCGCTGTCACAAGCGACCGTGACCATTGTCAGTATTCGCGAAGGTCCCGACCGGACAATTGACCACCGGCGGCCTGTTCGTGTCAAACCACATCCCGAGCCGTCTCCCCCAAAAAAAAAAAACCAAAGAACTTATCTGTTCATCATCGGTGGGCTAAAAGAAAAAGCAAGAGCTCTAAAAAAAAAAATTTTTTTTTCTCCCTTCCTTTTCTTTTTTTTTTTTTTTTTCCTATTTTTTAAAAAAAAATCTATTTTTCCGTTTTGTGTGTTTTATCTTATCGGTGGGGTGGCAGATTCGTGACTCGCCACGACCGTGCAGAGTGTGTGAGTTTCGTACTCACCTGGTGGCACTGCGGACACGGCAGTGCCGAGTCTTTGCCGGTGGCTCCTCGAATGCATTCTTCACAGACACTGTGCCCACAGTCCAACAGCACCGGGCCTCTCTTCTTGAACTGGTCTGATGGCGAGACATTGGAACAACATGTCAGGAGGGCCCTTCAATGACATAGGAAGAAGACCCCTTCATATTTGGCCTATTTCGAGCGACCTATTTTACTCATCGAAGTATCACAGGCGGATAATTCCGTGTCTTCGCAAGCGCATGGAAACGGTCGGTGCCAGTAATGGTTGCAAAGTACCCATAAATTTAACATGGAAACCAATGAGCATACAGCCATAACATTTGTGTCGCTCATCATTTAAGACAGCTCCTAATCAATTTAGATGCAATTTAATAAGGACCAAAACAAAACACATTATTAAAACTGATATTGGATGAAAGCTGCATACAAAAAGGATGTTAACAAGAACAAACCTGCCAATAGGCATTGGCTTTTCCAAATATATGGTTTCTCACCAGGGTCGAAAAAAAAAACGGCTGTTCCTGGATTTTTGCCATTCAGAACATCCTCTCCAGGTAATTATCCTCTCATTTGTATTACTTCGAAGTTGGATGGTGTTCTTCTACAATGAACTGCGTTGTAATAAAGTGCTCAATGCTCACTGGAAGGTGCAAACTGAGATTCTGATATCACAGGTTTGAAGAAAATGTTATCTATTCAATGACCGAAAATTTTCCTCTCCTCATCCAGGATTATGAAGTGCAAATTAAACCATGTTACTCACCTTTCGAAATGTATCCTCTTGAACACTTACGACAGACCAACGACTTCGGCGGTGTCATATTTAAAATCTGTAGCGCAACATTTAAATGCAAATCATCTGAAAGGAGTAAAGAGGCATTTAGCAAGCACTGACGCACTGGCATGACCTAATACGACTTCAGATCTCCATCCACAAGTTTGGCAGAGTGGATTGAGGAACATTTGCCCATAGATTCAAGGACAAGTTACGGAGTGTCCGCACAAGCGTACGCACACGCACATGCACACGCACACACACATACATTAGGGTGACCACTTTCTCAACTTTTTTTTTCAATGTGTTGCTCTCAGAGGCGTTTCTGATGAATTCGTTCGCGCTCATTCCAAATTTGCAATAAGATTTTAAAATTTATCGAACGCGGCGCTTACCTACTTAGCCTTTTAATGATTTTCACTTATTTCACCCTCTGCAAAGCAACTATCGAAAACGACGAAAAAAAATGACTGTTATGGGACAACTTCTAGTATAGAACAAATGTACGTGAGTAGAAACGTACGTATGGCAGATGTACGTAAGCAAATGCACGTAAGCAAATGTACGTATGCGCTAAAGTACGTATGGTAGATGTAGAGGCGCAGACGTACGAAAGCTCAAAAGTACGTATGGTAAATGTACGTATGGCAGGTGTACGTAAGCGCAAACGTAGGTCAGTGCAAATGTACGTATGTGCAAAGGTACGTAAGCGCAAATGTAGGTATGCGCAAATGCACGTAAGCGCAAATGTACGTATGCGCAAATGTACGTAAGCGCAAATGTACGTAAGCGCAAATGTACGTAGGCACAAGTGTACGTATGCGCAAAGGTACGTAAGCGCAACTGTATGTGTGCACAAATGTACGTAAGCGTAAATATACGTAAGCGCAAATATACGTAAGCGCAAAAGTACGTATGCGCAAATGTACGTAAGCGCAAATGTGCGTATGCGCAAACGTACAAAAGCACAAATGTACGTAAGCGCAAAGGTACGTAAGCGCAAAAGTACGTAAGCGCAAATGTACGTAAGCGCAAGTGTACGTATGCGCAAGTGTACGTAAGCGCAAATGTACGTATGCGTAAATGTACGTATGCGTAAATGTACGTAAGCACAAAAGCATGTCAGGGCAAATGTATGTATGCACAAATGTACGCAAGCACAGACGTGGGTCAGCGCCAATGTACGTATGCACAAATATATGTGAACGCAAAAGTAGGTGATCGCAAATGTACGTATGAGCCAATATATGCTAGTTCAAATGTGCACCAACTAGTGCACCAACGAGGATGAACATGGAAAAGTACGGTCAATGCAAATGTACGTATGCCTAAATGGACGTACATTGGCCCATACGTACATTTGCTCTTGCAAACTTGTACGTTTACGTCCTGCTACTTTTACGTACATTTGCGCATACGTACATTTACGCACACGTACTTTTGCGCATACGTACATTTGCGCTACGTACATTTGGGCTTACGTACAATTGTGCATACGTACATTTGGGCTTACGTACTCTTGCGCATACGTACATTCGCGCTTACGTACTCTTGCGCATACGTACATTCGCGCTTACGTACAATTGCGCATAAGTACTTTTGCATTTACGTACATTTGCGCATACGTACTTTTGCGCTTACGTACATTTGCTTACGTACATCTGCCATACGTACATTTTTTTTACGTACATTTGTCCGGTTACCGACAACTTAAGATATTTTTCAATACTTCATAGTTAATCTCGCAGTCGTTTCGTTTTTAGTTAGCCAGCAGTACCGATCGTAAGGTAACTCTTCCAGTATGACATAGATGGCGATAACGTCGACTCGGCGGCGGCGCCCTGTCGTCTTGCACAAGGCTGCCGAGTTGCGTTGAAATAACGACCATGCAGATAGCTGAGGTGCATTGGTCACTTAGTACGGCTATTTGCAGTCCTTACCGGGTACAGAGAGACGAGATACACCCCTCTGGTGTCCACGGTATCTGTTAATGGGGGACGTTATTTTGTTTGTTTATATTCTACCGATAGGATGGATGTTTAAGCCTTGATGAGTGTATGGTCAATACTTCTTTTAGCTCCTATGCGTATTTCGCAGCCCTTCCGATCGTTATTCTGCGTATGTTATGGGGTTAATTAAATGCTTCCTTTCATCCAACATGTGGACAATGAAGGCAACCAGGTATTACTAAATGTGTCTACTAGTACACCTCCGACCAGTGTTGGAAAAAAAATGGTAGCTTTGGCCATTTTTACAACACTGGATTCTTTGAACGGTCACCTTCGGCCGTTCGAAGAATTATACACTCCCAAAAAATCGACTCATTGCATTGTCAAATGTCAGATGAAGAGCTATGCGTAATCAGCAATCCCGCCTAGTTATGTCACTATGCAAGAGTAATAATCGTGATGAAGAGGGAGCATGCTAAGTGGCCTTTGGCCCCATAACACGGTATCAGTAGAGTAGTGACACACGTTTCCAAAGGTTATTGCATTCTCCTCTAGGGCGGTAAACTTAGTCATGGCGACAACAGCTGCTGGCCATAGCAGAAACTCTCCCGGCGCAACGCTTGTGGTGAAAGCTAAGTTAACTGCAATTAGAACAGCATTAACGGCACTTGCGTCCACACCGCAGCGACAGCACATGTGCGGGGCGGCGCTGAACACAGTGCAGCACAACAGAGCCAGAAACTTGTTCATGGCTCATCCTGAAAGCGTGCTCCCGGTGATGCTTGGCGACACTGATCAGAAAACTAGGGCTAAGACAGTCGACCTGATACAGGCATCCCGTCAGCGCAGTCGTCCTGGCAGGGTGGCAAAAGCTTCCAAGGTGCCAGTCCAGTCATCACCTCTGACGCCCAGAAGTATACCGAGTTGGTGTATATCATACACAGTGGCGCAGCCAGGAATTTTCTGGGGGGCGACCCAAAACCAAATGTGATGAAATAAAGAAAGCTTCACGCGCGCGAAACGACCCAAAAATTAGGAAATAGAAAATTCCGTGGTAAAAATGTACAATTTTACAGTTTGATCCAGTGTATTTTTGGGTGCTAAGGGGGGAGCGGGCTTCCGAGCCACCCCCAACTCTCGACTGCGCCTCTGATCACACGCGACGCCTGGGAACGGGACGTACAACCGCCGTACGCGTGGCAGATGCACGAAGCCGAGTTGGACAAGTACCTGCTGGTGCTGCTAAAGATGGGCGGTCCCTGTCAGTCAGTCAACAGAACGGGCAGTGAAGTTGGCAACCGAGGCTGTCACCGCCTGGACGGTCACGCTCTTAGCAAGAGAACATTCCGGTGGCGCTGTCCCGGCCAAGTGGTGAAGACCGGTTTCCCATAAATACGATGTCACACACACGCACACGCACACGCACACGCACGCGCACACGCACACGCACACGCACACGCACGGACGCACACGCACACGCACACGCAAACGCACACGCACACGCACACGCACACGCACACACTTCTCCGTTCAACATTTGTATTCATGGCATGCTTGCCGTCGCTACCACCAGTGTAGTGAGCATAAGTGCCGTTAGTGCAGTCCTAACTGTAGTGGACTTGGCTTTTATCGCAAACGTCCTGCCGACTCAGGTGCTGGTACGGCCACCGCCGTAGCTGTTATCGCTGTGTTGTCGTCGTCTTGATTTTGAATGCTCAATGCTCTAGAAGAGAATACAATAACATTTGGAAACGTGTGTCGCTGCTCTACTGATGCATGCTTATGGGGTCGGAGGTATACTAGTAGATACATTTAGTAATACCTAGTTGCCCTCATTGTCCATATGATGAATGAAAGGAAGTATTAAATAAACCCATAGCAAACGCAGAATAACGATCGGAAGGGCTGCCAAGTATGCAACGGAGCAATACGAAGTGTTGACCATGCACTCATCAAGGTAAGTTATATAGCTTAAACGCCCATCCTATTGGTAGAATCTACAACGACATTGGGTTCCCCATTGACAGACACTGTGGACATCACAGGTGTAGCTGGTTTGTGTAACTATGTACCAGGTACGAATTGCAAATAAGCATCCTAAGTGATCAATGCACCCAGCTATCTTCAGGGTCATCACTTCAATGCAACGCGGCGGCCTGCTGCCGGACGGTGATGCGCCGCCGCAGAGTCGACCTTAGCGCCATCTACACCGGACGGAAAATGGTCATCTTACAACCGGTATGGGGGGCTGACGAGAAAAATACGGGACTGCGAGTTTAACTATGACGTGCTGAAAACGAGATTAAGTTGTCCAAGGATGATGAGTTTGGGCTCCATTCGCCATAGAATGCTTTGGAGTTGGCGAAATATGCCCCCCCCCCCCTCCAAGGAAAAAATGTTATGGATGCCAAACATCCATAGGCAGCCTATTTTTTAAACCCTGGTCACACTGGGTGGTTGATGCAGCACCAACTGAGCAAGAGTTGGTTGGTTGGCTATTGGTTTTACGACACGTCGACCGTTGAGTAATATAGCGTCGCCAATCTCTCACGCCGATTGGTCGCGGGCGAAGAGTAGCGACAGGTGAGACACGAACCCACAATCTTTCGATTGTGAGACGAGCATCTTACCCCTAGACCACTCGGCCGCCTGAGAGGACAAGTAGTCTAGGGGTAAGTTGCCCGTCTCACAATCGAAAGATTGTGGGTTCGAGTCTCACCTGTCGCTACTCTTCGCCCGCAACCAATCGGCGTGAGAGATTGACGACGCTACATGACTCAACGGTCGACGTGTCGTAAAACCAATTTCACCATGAGCAGGCGTGATGTGAAGCAACAGGGGAAGTTCCACAGCATGGTACATATGCTCATTTGACAGCATGGCAAGGTGCACTTAAGGCTGAGATACCTGTACCATAATTAGCCGCATCACAATGACTTGGCCGGGTTGCAATCAACTTATGCTTAATTGGATCATTTTGCAATGCACCCTCATACTTCTGCCATCAAGCTCTAATGCCAAATATGTAGCATACATTCAAGATTTGAATGCTTTCTTCCAAACTGTCGAGATGGGTCTACTTATTTGTGAAACTTATGCACTTTCAAAACAAATAAATACAACACACACACCAGAGGGTTGGGCCGGAATCTACCAACCACTCATAGTTTTTTTATATTTCATAAACGGGCAGGAATATTGTAATGAGATATCACGACTTTCTTTTAAGAAAGAGCAGTTCCAATGCAAGAAAGAACTGATATCCATTGCTAAATATAGGATATATGGGGGTACAGAGTTGAACAACTGCCCGGCCACCTGGCCACAGAGTATTTAGGGTCACAAAGGTTTCATTGCTGCGGTGGCACGGAGGTGCGGTATGAAGACTAATTTCAATCAAGGCCATCAGGTTTGAAGGCCATTTGACCCTGAAAGCAATGACCTAGGGTCAATAAATTTATGCTAAAACAAGTCCACTAAAGCAGTAATCTACTCTCCAAAGTTTGTTCCAGCTTCAGTAACTTCTGAGATCTAGGGGGTACCTAATTTATCCCCCCCTCTTCTGGAGCAGATCATGTAAGAGACCCTTCAGTGGTAGGTGCATGTCTTCACAGACTGCTAAGAGGGCTCAGTTATGCAGCGAGTCTGCAAGCTTCCTGTTCCAACATGGTGCCAAATCCTGTGCCTGCTGTAGGCAGCCCCACAGCCTGCTTCTTGCCCTTGCTCAATCAGTGCCTTGAACTAATCATGGTCTATGTCTAAGCAGAATAGAACACGCTGATTTATGGGAGCCAACATCATGCTGCTACCCTTGGAGCAGAAGCTCATAGTATGAAAGGCAGCACTCATTTATCAAGCAAATATGTTTATAAGAATTACACCTACCCCAAAGTGAAATATATTGCAACCCATTTCCTGGTGGTACTCTCCATCTCTTCAGCCCATAATTATTGTTCAATGTATTTCTTTCTTCAGCACTGTGTACATGTAATGGCCATGCATGGTCATGGCCATGCTTCAATTAAGTTTTTATTTGTGAGATTTGATGTTTGGAATTGATCAAAATGAGTAAGTTTTCTCTCACATGCAAAGACATATGGCAATCTCTCAATGTGATAAAGTGGTTCACCATCACAATTTGCAGTGTGGGTAGTGTGACTCAGCTTCAGGTGTCTATACAATTATGGCCCATGCTGAAAGACTGCAGGACACCTACCTGGGTCACATCTTGCTAACCATTTTTATGAACATTGCATTGGAAAAAGAAATTCCAAGAATTCAAAAATTACCTCAAAACACAAATTTACTTATGTTTTGATGACATAACACCTGCACCTGAAGATGTTTCATGATATAAATCCTACACCTATGAATGTTGGGTGGCATAATATATATCTCAATGGATGTTGGATAGCATAGGGCCAACAGTAATATAAAACAAACCAACCCAACACAACCCCAACATCTTGTGTGACGGAAAGCTACACCAACTGATGCTTGATGTATAAATATCTACAAAAATGTATAACCAGTTAGCTCATTGCAAGTTATCAGTCAATAATAAATGTTGCCATGTTTACTTCATATCCTCCCTGTGCTAGTGTCAATTGTCACACTGCAAAGCATGGCAGGTGTACACAGGGTGAATCAGTTTGTCCATGGCAGGTGTACACAGGGTGAATCAGTTTGTCCAAATGTGCCGCTTTAGGCATTGAGGAAAGGATGTAAACAATATTTCCACTTGGGATAGCTTCTAAATATTCAAGAATAAAGAATTCTTGATCAGAATTTGGCCATATTTCAAGGCAAGGAATCAGATGAATGTGACACCATTTCCATTGTCCATCACAAAGTATCCAGGGTGAATTCTTCTTATTTACATCCTGACATCTAACCAAGTAAACTGAGCATAGGTATTCCAATCAATGCCTGAAAATCCTTACATGGCTGGTGCATGCCTGAAAACATTCTTTGCAGTCCAGAGATGCAGTCCAATAAATTAATTTCACATGACAAGGCCATTTCATTGAAAGTAATGGAATCCACATCATCTGCAGTGTTCATCATCTGATGCTAAGTGGCATAATTTTAAACAGTGGTAAATATCTTGCTTATATGTGGTTTTCCAAAGAAATTGCAATTTTATACATACATTATATGCATTACAAGCATACATACATACCTGCATATACATATATGCATTTCTTGGAATGTTTGTGCTTTAAGGTGTTCACAAGACAGGCTTCACACACATTTTGCCTCCATAAAACAAACAAATGGATTAGTTATGTCTAGTTAGGTGATGTTAGTTGAGGTTTTTAGTTGATTTTTATAATAATTATTAGAAAATATTTCAATATATTTGAAAATGTGCTTGTCAAAAGCAGGTTATGACATGTTAGGATAGGATGGGTTATGTTTTGATGTAATTTGATAATTTTAATAACATAATTGTTTACATTTTTCAGCTTTTATTTTTTGGTCTTATATTATCTCCAGAGAGGCCATGTGGTATTATTGCAGCTTAAAGTAACCATGAGACAAGTCTTACAAACATTTTACCTCCATGAAGCATACAAAGGGGTTATGTTTTGTTAGGTTAGGTTACATTATGATTTTGTGGTCAGTTAGGCAAATTTTCCAACACAAATTTTTTTTTTTATTATGAAAAAAATAAAAAAAATCTCAAAAACAGTTCAAGCTAGCTGAGGTTTGGTTAGGTTAGGTTAGGTTTTTAAGGTGAAAATGTTCTATAAAAAATTGCTTGGAAATTTTCCATTAAAAAATCATAATTTATTTTCTGATATGGAAAAAGTTCCAGCTAATGACAGTTTGTGATTACATGCAGTGAGGAATTCAATAAAATTGTGCCATAAATTGTTCCATGAATTCTTGGAATTTATTATTCCCATGCAATGTTTATGAATGCGACTAAGATGATCGGACCACAAGTTCTGTGCAAATGCTTGCTTTTCGGGTTGTGAGCAAAATAACAACAAAAAGGAGCTTTGAGTTAGGTGTCAAAGCATAAAAAGAAATGCTTAAAAATAAAATACAAATGCAACATATACCTAAACTAACCTAGCCTAACCTAACCTCTCTTCGAAAAAAAAATCAGAAAAATAAAATTAGATAAAGATTAGGCAATTTATTTTCTTCAAATTTATTTCATTAAAAAACTAACCCGACCTAACCTAACCTCACATAAGCTGCTTTTGAAGAAAAAATGTTATTATTGTGCTTTAAGGTGGTAAGAAACAAGACAGGTTTTTACGCATGCTTGCATTCATAAAGTAAGCAAATAGGTCAGGTTTGGTGAGGTTAGGTTAGTTTAGGTTTGCAAGTTGGAAAATTTTCCCCAAAAAAATAACACTATTTTAAAAATTTGACAATTATTATTTTCTCAAAAGCACCTATGTTAGGTTCAGTTAGGCTGGGTTAGGTTTTTTTTTAAAGAAAATAAATTGCTTTACATTTTTCTAATTTTATTTTTTGGAATTTTTCTCCCAAGTAAGCTTTGGCTAGGTTAGGTTCAGTTCCGTTGCATTTTTATTCCGTTTTGTTAACATTTTTGCCTATGTTACCTAACTCAGCCACTTTTTGGGGTGAATTTGCTCATAACCTGAAAAGTAAGCATTTTCACAGAAAATGAGTGGTCCCATCATCTTGGTCATCAGAAAATGAGTGGTCACATTCATAAGCATTGCATGGTAATTATAAATTGCAAGAATTCATATAACACCTTAAATCACAAATTTGCTGAAGAAAAAAAAACAATTTCCAAGAACAGATTTTTTTAATGTTTTGAAAAATGTTCCAACTTGAGAAAAAAAAACAACTAACTAACCTAACCTAACCCAACCAAACCTAACCCATTTGTTTGCTTTATGGAAGCAAATGTGTGTAAAAACTTATCTTGTTACCACCTTAAAGTACAAAAATACCAGGAATTCTACCAACCTCTTCACTACCTAACCCTTGATCTAAGTGTATGTCCCCCTTTATTAATTGTTATCCATTGTACACTGGAAGAATGCCTCGCATCCCATCACTCGCATCCTCGCATCACTGATCCAGTGACCAAACCGGCTCTATCTAAGATCTATTGCACCCACCGCACAACGGCCATAGCTTTTAGCGCACCACGGCCAAGGCCCTCAGCATACCACAGCACTTCCACGACATACTACGATACCACCAAACATACCCACGGCTATTAAAATACCGAAACACCGAGCTACTACCATGGATCATGTATGCCATCCATGCCACCACGACCACGGCTATTTTAAAATACTAGATTCCCGGGAGCCAAGATTTTCCCGGGCTACCCAATGCGATTTGCACCAAGACGTCACACGGGCTTGACAATTGGGCGGTCCCGTAGGTTGTCCAGCCAAATTCCTGTTTTTAAAACGGAATTTCCATACATAAATATTACCAAAACGTGAGAGAATCGTGTTTATCTGAAATATTAATGTATCCTCTCTATGAATGTGTTTCTTATTCGTTCCCTAAGGCGGGCATATTTTAATTGGACGTACGTTGACATTTTCTTGTCGAGCGCCGCACCCATCGCGCGGTGCTACGGGTAGGAGCAGTATAACGAGACAGGTCACGAAAAGATAGGCAGACAACTGCTGTAACACCCCACCAGTGGCGTACCGAAGAGGGAGGCAAATGGGTAAATTTCTGCCCCTCCGAGAGTTGGCGGGCCCCAGAGTCGCGCTGGGGCCCCGAAGAATCACGCCTTAAAAATGACACCGGCCCCATACGAACATAAAGTCTCCCGGAGGAAGAAAACGGTCCGGGGAAATCGGTCCCAAAAATAATGTTGGGTCACGAAAAAAACAATCCGCGCTAGGGCCTTACAAATAGCACGGAGAAATTGGCCAAAAGTTTTGGCCAGGAGCCAAAAATCGCACGCAGGACAAAAATGTTTCGCATACCGGGGCCTGGGAAATCGAGTCTGCCCCCACAAGAATTACGCCGGCAGCTGGAAAATAGAATCGGACTCCGAAGAAAAAACGGGAGAAATCGCGTCTGGAACAGAAATTTCACATCTAGTCTCCGAAAAGTTGTCAACAAATTCCTGTTGACAAAAATGGTCCGACAACTTCATGTCAGGAGCCACATAAATTCACGTCGGGGGCCAAAATATATAAATACACACACACACACACACACACACAATGTATATGTATACATATATATATATATATATATATTTACCCTGTGCAGTCAAGTGCCGAATATCCTACATGACGGTGGGAAAAAGAGGCAATCTCCATTCCCCGGAGCGTTGGTGCGTCCCGGAGAATCGTACCTGGGATGGGAAACATTGCTCCGTGGCAAGATAATTCGCACACTGACACGAAAATGAGCCCCCCCCCCCCCCCCCCCCCCACGCAAAAAAAGTAAGCAAGGACCACGAAAAAAAAATAACTCCGGACACGGATAATTCCTCTGGAGCGCCAATAATCGCGAATAAGCTAAATAAACAAATCGAGTCGTAGGAAACGTGCCGGCCATTTTGGGAAACAGTTTATCCAGATTATAATCTAGTGACATCGAGACGATCTTGGTAGGATGAAACTCTAGCTGAGAAAAACTGGGAAAACTTGGAATAGCACTTTGACCACTATGGAGTAAGCTCCCCCTCCCCCAATACTTTTGGGCCTGCCCATTGCCTTGATGTATTTTGCCCCCACCCCCGGCACATAATTTTCAGAAATCAACACCTGTGCTTTTTACTACTTGACATGTAGCTCAGCAGCAGATAGTTAGACACAAATCATGTCAGACATGCTTAATCTTGATTGCAACCTCATGGTACTCAAATGCGGTGCAATGGGCGTGGAGTTATTGAAATATTTGTTTTAACAGGCATCTTCGTCCCATGTAGTGCACTGAGTAGTGAAGTTTATAATATTCGAAGATCGAGCTAGTATTAGTAGTATTAGTAGTAGCCTAAATAGGTTATTTCGTTTCAATTTCATTCGTCAAGTTTCAAGGGTCAGGAACGACACCAGGCTGGTGTGTGTTGTTCCGGTTTTTGCTTCTCGTGAACTGAAGAATTTCTGCGCTCAACTTCAAAGCGTGTTCTGTAAGCAAGGAATACACGGAATATTTCTTAGTCCAATACATGTTTTCCATTCCAGCAATCAAGCACCGTACTAGACCCAGTAATAACATTCTGAGGGCAATTTCACTAAAGTTATAAGTTGCTTATTCATACCGAATTCGGTGGGAATATGACGTTTTCGTTTTTTCGTTGTTATTTGTAAATATGACATTTCACTACCATCACGGGGGTATCAAAACTACAACATCCAAAGTACATCGTTTGCAAATCACAAACTATGGAAAATATGTATTATTACATCGTTCGTATTTCACGACGGTTGTTGATTGTGCACAATTCTGATAAATACACCGCTTCTGATAACACACGCCATACATTTTGGAAGAGAGCAGTGCCAGTGAAGAAAAAATAGATCGATTTTAATTGTTTTTCCACGAAGTTCAGCTGCAGACAGCAGCTTCGACATTAGCGGGTCTCCAGACTATGAAGGAAGATTGCAAAGATCGTCATCCTCATCCCTCACATGGAAGCAGAACAGGGGAGGCGAGGGTGGAGGTGGGGTTACGCCCCTTCCTTCCCTAAGTCCGGAAATTCCCCCTGGATCCGGCACTGGGGGATTCGATTGACGTCCATGGGTGCCAAATCCAACCCTCCGAGTCCCCCCCCAAACACACCCTAGTAATGCTCGAGCAATGACCCAGTAAACATGCCGATGTCGGCCCGCTGTCGGCATGTGTCGGGGCAAGCTCGGCATCTCGTAAGCAGCATACCAACATCGGGTCGCTCTCGGCCTGACATCGGCAAACTGGCCTGGAATATATCATGTCTGGTTGAGTTCGGCATATTAATAGCGGCCAGCCGACGTCGGGCCGCTGTCCAGCATTTCACTCCCCAACCGATAACGGGCCGCCAGCGTCCAGACAGCAACACGACATCTTTCCGAAATCGGTCCCACGTCGGCTACATATCGGCTGAGTGTCGGCTGAATGTCGGCATGGGCGGACATTCTACTCCCCAGCCGACAGCGGGCCGCTAGCGTCCGATATCGGCCCGACGTAGGGCCGAGTATAGGGCCGACGTCGGGCCGCTGTCGGCATGTTCACTGGGGAGGAATGCAATTTTACTGTGGTAGGGCACGCTTAGCACATTAGCCGAGATCTCAGCGAGAACCTCAGGGTTAGAACCTCAGCCGAGATCCCCAGCGAGTACCCACACCGACGCCATCAGATTCTGTATTTATGGTGCTGGTGTTGGCCATCCCGATATGTATCCAGTATATTTTGTTTTGTTAATGCTGTACAATTTGTATTTGATTTTTGTTCCAATGAATGCGGGTACGGGGTACATAGTGCTTGTTTCTGTTTTTGAATTTTAGCAGCTTAGCAGCAGCAGTTTAGCAGACGTTGGTCTTCATGCTTGCACTCAATGTCAATCTCAATATTTGAAATGTGTGGGTCTTCACTGGAATGTGGGTTTGTTTGTGTACATTCCGAGCTCAACTGGTTGTATTTTCAAGGTTTTATGAAGTTAATATCATACTGTCCTGAAAGAAATATAATATTTTACATCATTTGATCTGATGTATTTTAGTTCTTCATAACATTATTCATTGAACAAGATCTTATCACGTAATAATTTTGGAAGTACGTCACGTCATTTTCGAATATGTATGTAGCCTGACCACTGAAAGGTTTTGTAAAATCATTTCATCTGTAAAACAATGACAAAATCGTGTCCGAATTACACCATCTGTGGTTACGAACCCAGACCTATGTGAAACATGATTCAACACAGTTTTTGATTTGCATCACACTGTTTGTTAACCAACTGTGTGAATACAAAAGCAAGAGTTAAATTGGCCTCGGAGTCCCGACCCTAGTTGTCTCTAGTTACCTTGGCCCAACAGCCCACCAACGCTACACTTAAATTTTCGATTTTCTCGAAGTGGCATCGGGATGGCGCAATCCGGCGAAGGACCGGCGCTTGCGCTTGGCAACTCACTAATGGTTCATGACTGGGTTACTAAAGGTAGATCGTAATGATACGTGCTAGTAACGCCATATCTTTTGCCTGTTCGAAATATGAGTGTGAACATTGTCAATAAATAGTAAAGCAGACAAAGACCGTGTTCTCATCTATGTTCACACTCATATAGTTGTCAGGGAAGCCACAGAAGACAAGATGCCGATTGCACAGTGCCCTATCGAAGGCTGCGGGTATACTACCCCGAATTTGGATCCAGTCATCGTGGCTGCCCTCATCATCACTCACAGCACCAGCCGTCAGCACAGCCCTGCGACGCCTGCGAAGATTGATGGGCCCAAAATCCAGAGACCCACAACCTCAGCTGGTGACAGCAGTGAGGATTGGTCATACTTGACGACAAGGTGGGCTGAATACCTCTAGACCAACCACCTCACGGGGCAGGGCCTGTCTATCCAGCTCCTGGAATGTTGCGAAGAGCCATTACGCAAGGACTTCATGAGGTGCGCAGGTGGCAGCCTCGCCAATAAGTCAGAGAATGACATACTGGCAGCGATCAAAAGACTCGGCATCCGGGATGAGAACGTTATGGTGGCACGCGCAACTCTGCACAACATGCGTCAGGATCGTGATGAACCTGTCCGCAGCTTCGGTGCTCGTCTGCGCGGCCAGGCCTGAGTATGCAACTTCACCACCCAATGCCCGAACTGCCAACAGGACATGAACGGATGAACAGAACATGAACGGATGCACGGATGAGATTATCCGAGACGCTCTCACCCGGGGCATCAGCGACCATCAGATCCAACTGGACTTCCTCGGCAACCGGAACCAGACCTTGTCTCTGGAGCAAGTGTTCCGGTTTGTCGAGGCTGAGGAATCAGGGAAAAGATTTTCCTCCCAGCTCCATGACACCCACGGAGCTGACGCGGCCGCCAGCAGCTACCGACGCGGGAAGGGCGATGTACTAAGGACTGGATCAACAGATCCAACAGATCCGTGCACGTACTGCGGCAAATCAGGGTCAAGGTAAGAGCGCGCCACTCAAACTCAGGCAGAAAGCGTGTCTAGCATACGGCCATAAATGTCGTCACTGCGCCCGTGACCATCACTTGGAGAGCGTGTGTCGGAGCCGGAGGAAGGCGAAACATCCACCCTTCCACAAGCGAGCACTGATGAGTGCGAAGGTGCTGCATTCGAAGCACTGTGTGCTGTCACCTCCTTTGAGATCCTGGAAGGAGAAAAGATAATCGTCCTCGAGCATCATCTCTAGATCAGATGTCTGACACATGGATGATGCATCGATCGCAACCCCAGCCCTCCATCAATCCGAGTAATCCGCTAGTTGGTTCTGAGCCACGCCGACCTCATCCCCGCCACAATGAAGATACACGCCGCAAACAGCAAGGGCATCAGAATCTCGGGCGCCGTCATTCTCCGGTTCTCCGGGACAGGCCGGCATTGTCGGGTCACCGAGACAAGACAAATCACCTACGTGACGGACGACTCGGACAAACTCTTTCTTAGCCGCGAAGCTTGCGTCGCTTTTGGCGTCATCTCCGAGAACTTCCCGATCGTAGGCGAAGCTCAGGAATCCCCGTGGGACGCCTCGAAGGACAAGGATCCGACGGCGGGCGCTAATGCTCTGGATGACCTCGACGTCCAGACGCCATGCCGCTGCCCCCGTCGCCAACGTCCGCCACGTCCGCCTTTCACTCTCCCGTTTCCTGCCACGGATGCCAACAGATCCAGCTGGAGCAGTACCTCTTGGACCGCTCCAGCACGTTTAACCCAACTTCTTCCGCTGATGGAGCCATCAGCCTCCATGAAGCTGATGGTGGATGCCGATGCCGAGCCGGTTGCGAACCACACTCCTGTGCCAGTGCCGCTCCACTGGCACGACGAAGTCAAGGCCAGTCTTGACCGTGACGTCCAGCTTGGTGTGCTGGAGCCAGTGCCGGTCGGTGAACCCGTCACATGGTGCCATAGAATGGTGGTATGTGCCAAGAGAGACGGCACACCCCGCCGCACTGTCGACTTTCAGGCGCTGAACCGGCACGCCACACGGGAGACACACCACACCCTTTCACCGTTCCATCAGGCCAGCTCTGTATCATCGAGCACGAAGAAGACTGTTCGATGCCTAGAATGGGTATCACAGCGTCCCCATTCGCCCGGAAGACCGCCATCTGACAACTTTCATCACCATATGGGGTCGCTATCGGTACAAAACAGCCCCGCAGGGCTACATTGCCTCGGGCGATGGGTACACTTGGCGATACGACGAGATCGTGTTCCACATTCCGCACAAGACGAAATGCATTGACGATGTCCTTCTGTGGTTCGAGTCAGTCGAGGAGAGTTTCCATCAGGCCGTGCAGTGGCTCGACATCTGCAGGCGCCACGGTATCGTCTTTAACCCGGACAAGTCCGTCTTCGCCCAGGATGCCGTGGATTTCGCTGGCTTCGAGATCACGCCCGATTGCGTCCGACCCTGCGGACGCTACCTGCAGCCATCCGGAACCTCCCACCGCCGCGCAACATTACAGACGTCCGCTCATGGTTTGGCGTCGTCAACCAAGTGTCCTACGCTTTCAGCATGGCCGAGAGGTGGTGGTGGTGGTGCTGGATTTGTGCTCTAGGGCAAGTCGACTGCGTTGGTCATTTTGCGCCCATAACGCTACCTGTCATAATATTATTGTTAAGCGAGGGGTCTTAGCGCATATCAGAGTGGTTATGGTTGGGCGGTATATTATGTCAAAATTTACTTGTTCAAGGTATATAAATATGTCCCCAGATGGAACGATCTGAGAGTCATCGGCCAGCATTTGTCGCAGTGTCATATCAGTACTTCGAAGCCCAAGATATCTGCGGCGTGCAGGTTCCAGTCCAGGACAGCCAACGAGTGCATGATATACTGTGAGTGGAGTGGCACAGCTTGGGCACAGAGGGCGGTCACATGCCGTCAGCAGGTACCTGTGTGTAGCCAGTGCATGGCCGATCTGAAGACGGCACAGCGCAACCTCCTCTCTTCTTTGTGTGCGAAATGAGGACTTCCACGTTCCGAGCAATGACTTTACTAGCTTCAATTTGCTAGTTTTCGCGTTCCAAGAGCATTGCAATTTTCGGTCAACAAGGGATGATATTGATGCCTCGAAGTCTCCAGGGGGAAGGGCCATGCGCGTCCTGCGGCCACCGTCTGCAGCCCTCTTCGCCGCCAAGTCAGCAGCCTCGTTGCCAGCCAGGCCTACGTGGCTTGGGATCCACATCAAAGTGACGTTGACTTCCCCATCATTAAGATAAATCAAGGTAGTCGCGATGTCATGTACAATGTGGTGGTCATGGCTAAATGTCTTCGGAGCCAGTAGGCAGATAGTCAGTGAGTATTAAATGGCTTTTGTCACGGGCTCTGTCGCCATACTTAATAAACCGAAGAGCCTGTAGATGGCATATAGTTCTGCCGTAAAAATTGATGAGTGATTAGGGAGTCTAAATGATTCGATATGTGAGTGACATACAAAAGCACATCCTACGCCGCTACTGGGTTTTGATCCGTCGGTGTAGATCCGCACGGTGTGCCCATCGTGTGGTGTGGACATGAGAAAGGAGCTTCCTGCCCAGCGTGTGGTGTGGACATGAGAAAGGAGTTCCCGGCCCAGCATGTGGTGTGGATATCAGAGAGGGGTTCCCGGCCCAGCGTGTGGTGTGGATATCAAAGAGGAGTTCCCGGCCCAGCGTGTGGTGTGGATATCAGAGAGGAGTTCCCGGCCCAGCGTGTGGTGTGGATGTCAGAGAGGAGTTCCCGGCCCGGTGTATGGTGTGGATATCAGAGAGGAGTTCCCTGCCCAGCTTGTGGTGTGGGTATCAGAGATGATTTGCAGGCGAATCGCTCGGATGGTTTTTGGGCAGGGAGTTATCCTATGGACAATTGCGTTCGCCTTGAATGGAAGCTAAAGATAAGGCTCTCTCTTTTCACCGATGTGGTGATTCTTTTTCAACAGCACAAGCCATCTGACAGACGAATCAAGACAACCCAAAAGAAGGATTCCAAAAAGTGGATTTTCAGCTGGCCTTCTAAAGAGGTGAAGGGGTTCCAGCGTATTTCTTTTTGTTTGGGGGGTAGAGAACCTCAGCAAAAAAAGCTGATAGCGGTTGATTACATTAATCTACCCATTTCAATAAAACAACGCCAATGACGAATTTGATTAATCATTGACGGTACAACCAAGTTTATCACAGCAGGATGTGTGCACAGATTTGGGATGTGTGTACATCCCAAAAGTATGTTCAAACAATGACCAATAAGCTTAATCTCAGAAAAAATATACGGATAGGAAGATTGTTGACAGCTTGGAAAAAGGACAGACACCATGAGGAACTTGCACTAAGATACCAAGCCACCAACATCAAGAAATGAAGAGTAATGATTTTACTCACCGATATCTTCCATAGTTTCCTGATATTTGATTCACACAACTTCGGTCTTTGGGTTCGGTTTCTCTCAGGAAGTTGGTTGGTTGGTTAATGTTCCCACAATGCACACTAAATGAATCTAGACGCCGGCAAATTCGGATCGAATGTACGTGCACACCTCGGCCTGCCTCGGCCTCTCCAAAAGTATATCTCCAGCATGGCCGAGAGGATACTGCCATTCCGTCAGCTATTGAAACCAGGCACTCCATTTCGTTGGGATGAGCGACTCAACACCCTCTTCGAGGAGACTAAAACCATAATCACCAGCGAAATCGAGGAGGGCGGCAAGATTTTCGACCCTCGCAAGCCGACCTGCCTGGCCACGGACTGGTCGAAGTCAGGCATCGGGTTTTGGCTCTTTCAAAAGCATTGCTCGTGCCCCAGGGCAGTCCCATTCTGCTGTCGCACGGGGTGGCAGATGAGGCTAGTTGGCAGCCGATTCACGCATCCTGCCGAGTCGAGATACGCACCCGTGGAAGATGAACCGCTCGCCGATGATGACGCCCACGACAAAACGCTCTATTTCGTCCTGGGCTGCAGGGAACTGATCGTCGCGGTTAACCATAAGCCTCTCCTCAAGATCTTCGGGGACAGGTCCCTTGAAGATATCCCCAACACCCGTCTCAGGAACTTGAAAGAGAAAACCATCCACTACCGTTTCCGCATGGTCTATGTTCCGGGTGTGAGGCACAGGGCTGCTGACGGCGTCTCTCGTCATCCGACTGGACTTGCCATGAACATGCACCTGGACGAGCAATGACGTAGCAACCGCTCACTAGGACGACTCTCCCGCCATGCTGCCGCTACCTTCCGTCCCAAACGGTATGCGCATGGAGGCATCAGCTGCGGACTGCGCAGGACAACGCGTTGTCGCCGGCGCGGTCTCCGCCCTCCCCTCTCTCGCGATCGAGTCGGTGACATGAGAGAGGGTGCGTATACTATCGACGGCGTCGTGCTATTCAAGACTCGTGTCGTCATCCCGCCATCCCTGAGGCAGGAAGTGCTGGCTGCTCTACACTCAGCCCATCAAGGTGGTACCTCCATGATGTCGAGAGCTGAGGACTCCGTCTTCTGGCCTGACATCACCCGGGACATCTCCGTGCGTGTGGGATGTGGACACTGCAACCGCATGGCTCCGTCTCAGCCTAGTGCTCCACCCGTTTCCCTGGTGTCCCCCATGTACCCATTCCAATGCGTGTGTGCCGACTTTTTCCACTACAAAAGCTACAACTACCTCGTCATCGTCGACCGTTACTCCAACTGGCCCATCGTCGAGCGTTCGTCCTCTGGCGCGACTGGGCTCGTGGTCTGTCTCCGGCGCACATTTGTCACTTTCGGAGTTCCCGACGTGTTAGCCTCTGATGGCGACCCGGAGTTCACTTCAACCACCACCCGCCAATTCCTCCGAAACTGGGGCGTCCACCACCGGCTCTATTCGGTGGCATTCCCACACAGCAACTGCCGGGCCGAAGTTGGCGTTAAGACGGTGAAATGGCTTATCACCGACAACACCGCTGCCAATGGCGACCTGGATACCGATGCATTCCAGCGTGCGATGCTCCAATACCGGAACACGCCTGACAGGGACACCAAGCTGTCCCCGGCGATGTGCGTCTTCGGCCGACCCATCCGGAATTTCATCCCCATCCTTCCCGGGCGCTATCAGTCACATGCCACCTGGCGCGGCACACTGGCCTCCCGAGAAGATGCTCTGCGGAACAGACACTTGCGGGACGCGGAGCGCTGGTCGGAGCACATCCGGCGCCTCCCTCCGCTTGCGGTCCGCGACCGCGTCCGACTTCAAAACCAAATCGGTTCCGAACCACTCAAATGTGACACAACTGGCCTCGTCATAGAGGTCAGACAACATGATCAGTACGCCGCACGAGTCGACGGTCCCGGCCGGGTCACACTGAGGAACAGAACATTCCTCCGCAAGTAGATCCCCGTCATGACACCGCCCCCACGTCCATGCCTGGATCAAGACCAGCGACGCATCGTCCCAGCCCATATCCCCATCGACGACGACCCCGCCTGTATTCGGCGTCTGATCTCGCGACGACTACAACGCCTGGCCACGACCCCGATGCTGCCCCCGACATCACCGCCCATCCGCGCTCCTGATGCTGATGTGGGCTCCGACTGGGTGCCAGTCGGAGGGTCGCAAGCCTGCGCATCTCCGAAACCACCAACGCCAAGTGACCTCTCACCAGCGCGCACGGCCTCGGCACCGATATCTCCCTCTGCTTCAGCGCCGGTCTCGCCACTCGCACCGCCAGCACCGGGTCCACCGCTAGCAACCACGGCAGCACCTGAACCGCCTCTTGTGCCAGCACCTGGTCCGCCTCCCGCGCCAACACCTGGCCCACCTCCCGCGCCATCGGCAACCCAACGTTCGACTCGTACCACTCGCTGGCAGGCCTGGTGTCACTACTTTGAAATGTAATCAGTTCACCGCATGTTTGACGTATGTCAGTGTAGTTTGTGGTAGACTGAGATTCAAGCTTATGTCATTTCGTTTTGGCCGCCGTCAATAATGGTTTATACGTACACTTTTTTCGGATGAGTGTGTGATTTTCGACTCCATGCCGGTGTCGTCATTTATATAGGTATCTAGCCGTCCCGTCAATTGTGTTCCTTAGGCTTAGGTTAGGAACTTCACGTTGCGTTTCATCAGTCTACGGCTAGCATGTCCATTATCAGCACGCAGATTTAGGGGGATAGATGGTAATGATGCGTGCCAGTAACGCCACCTCTTTTGCCTGTTCGGATATGAATGTGAACATTGCCAATAAATAGTTAAGCAGACAAAGTGTTCTCATCTAAAAGGGTACAACGGAATCTAGTAGGATTTCTAGTTCCAGCCCTATTGACACAGGCAGGAATGTGCGATAATTCTAGTAGAACCTACCAGGATTTTTGGATGCACGGGACATAACATAGGCATGCTAAACATGTTATCAGACCTGGTTAAGCTTTCAACTGTGACGCAGCGGACACATCAGAAGCCAATTTCAGGATGGACGGGTTACTGGGCGCCGACAGACGATACGAAATGATGACAGACAGACCATGACAGAGCGGGTCGTAGATTTGCGGGCACCACCCGCTGTGGCTCGCCGACCACAGCCACAAAGAGGCGAACCACAGAGGCGAAACCTCCCTAGAAACGATTATATTATATTCTTTCGAACCTTTGCCCCCTAATATTTTCAGCTTTTAACATGGGACCCTATGGAGTGGGCCCACCAATCCATTTGGGACTGCCCATTGCCTTTTTGTATCCCCCCCCCCCCATTTTTGTCAGAAATCCAATGTAAAGAAAATGTTCCAATGTAAAATGTACGGATGTAAAGAAAAACGGGTAAACTGGCAGATTCGGTTTGTGTCGTCACCCTATCCCATTAAACATGCCGATGTCGGCCCCCGGTCGGCATGTGTCGGGGCGAGCTCGGCTTCTCGTAAGCGGCACACTGGCATCGGGCCGCTCTCGGCCCGACATCGGCAAACTGACCTATAATATAACATACGTCTGGCTGAGTTTGGCATATGAATAACAGTCAGCCGACGTCGGGCCGTTGTCAAACACTTTACTCCCCAGCCGACAACTAGCGTCGCTAGCGTCCCAACAGCAGCACGACATCTTTCCGACATCGGCCCAACGTCGGCTACATGTCGGCTGAGTGTCGGCTGCATGTTGGCATGGGCGGGCATTCCACTCACCAGCCGACAGCGAGCCGCTGTCGGCATGTACAGAGGGATCATCCCTTTAGAAACATGATTCACTGCCGGGGTGAAGCGTCGCATAATTTCGGGGGAAGCTGCCCTCACCATTTTGTCAGAATTGAGCATTAGGCCCATGGTGTGACAATTATCGGTCAATGCGGCGGTCAATGCGGCAATTAAAAATATTCTTTTCATGATCTACATAAAGCTTCATCCCACATTCATTCATTATTAACGTTCGTCAGTGGAAAGAAACAATGCAATGAATGCCGGCTGGACTATAAACTTGAGTGACCTGATTGACTGATTTGGCTCGAATAGTTTGTGAACGGTAGGTTTGAGGTAGCAACGGAAAAGAATGTTTTCATAGAGAAAGAAGATGCGTTGCATTATATGGTATATGGTCTTATACTTGCTCTATCTCCCTTTGTTCCAAAACGGCAACATGATAAGTTACCCCTGAAAAGCATTGTGGGCAATGCAGACTTCGGCCGTTTAAAACAAGTGACGTCATGAAAAGTTCGAATCGCCGAATGATTGTACCTTATGTGGCGGCCCTTGATCCTTCCCCTCCAATATCCAATATCCAATATCCCAATCTCGCACATTCCTGGTTACGTCACTAGGGCTGAAACTAGAAAACATACTAGATTCCGTTGTACCCTTTAGTATTAGTACCCAGATCCTTCCCACTGTTTCAATCAATGTCACCGAAACTGGCGCACTTGTTGCATGTTAACATTGTTACCGGTTGTTACCGGAATTTCTCTGACGTCATCAGTGGTTCTGGAAGAGGTGCAAATTTAATTTGTATTACTTTTAATTTATAAGGTTAGGTTAGGTTAGTCTAGGCTAGATTAGGTTAGGTAAAGTTAGATTAGATTAGGTTAGGCCGGGCTAGGTTATGTTAGGAGGAAGGGGGCAGAGGCAGGGGACATGGGAAAATGTGAAGGGACAGGGTGCCGGTCACATGGGGCAAGGGCAGTGGAGAAAGTACTGGGGCAACAGACAAGGGGCAGTCGAAGTGGCGACATTGTACCGGGGCAGGGACATGGGAATTGAGCTGATAAAAGTCTGTTGTCTCTAAAAAATTGTGCGTTTGTGCACAATAAAGTGGGAAATTGCAAAAATTGTATAAATTTGTACCTCTTTCAGGAGTCTTGATGACGTTGAGTTAGCCTTTTAACAACCTGTTTTGTGGAAATGCAAAATTGAACCATGAAGCAGTGGAAAACAACTCTCTGGAGAATCAGGTACTTTCTAGAACAGGTGGGTGAGATGTGGGAGCCGGGAGGTCAGGACGAGCAAGGCTCTAGGGTAAGTACCTGATCCTGACAAAGTTGAATCTTTGATCAATTCCGTGTATATCATTCTAGATAATTGGTTGGTTTTAGGTCTGTAGGAACATCCAGCTACCTGCAAACCAGAGCGGGAAGCTAACTTTCTGGGTTGGGAAGTCTGAGTGCATACAGACTTCTTCCAGAGTACATTTTCATGGACATTTTTTTAATGCATGGAATCTGTTTACCAGTAACCGACCAGAAAACAAACTATGTAATCACTACCTACCTACATAATATGCATAAGTAATACGAGAATCAGCTTCACAAACTCCATGATGGGCGCTACATAACCAGTAGCAGTTGATGCGCCCGTAAGCCCAATCAATCAATCAATCAACAAACTCCATGAATCTCAACCACCAGAATTGCTGACAACAACGTGCCAACAGCGCTTGCAAGATGGTGTGCATGCACACTGAGTACAATGTTCTCCAGCTCTGGAGCTGTGTCTCAGAAAACCTGTGTTCTTGCCACCCATATAGTGGGAAAATTTTACAGTTTTAAGAGACGTCATCTGGAGTCCCGAAGGCCACCGATCAGAATTTGAATTGGCTGTGTTAGCATTTTCTGTTCTGAAATCTGTCTGTCGCTATATGACCTATGTAGTCGATGCGCCCTAAAGCCCAAATAACTAAATATGTCTGTCAACCAATCAACGCAAGGTATTTCTATGTCATAATCATTGGCAACTTTGAACACATGGTTAATAGTGTTAAACACAAGACCTTGACTGATCTTTTGCTTTGATCACATCAAACTGTGGCATGTG